>QLON01002233.1:0-38213 GCA_003313675.1 Termitomyces heimii | reverse complement strand
GATCATGACCCCCGTCAAACCCCAGATGGAACCAACCAGGACCCCGCCTTCTCCTTGTCCCCCGATGAGAAACTCCTCCTCCGGAATGGCTGCATCTACATCCCGGATCACGCCCAGCTCCGCTACAATGTCCTCCGCCAACACCACGACCACAAGCTCCAGGGACACCCTGGGATACATAAGACCCTCCAACTTATCTCCTGGGCTTACTTTTGGCCAGGACTAAGGAAGGATGTGACCCGCTACATTCAATCATGCGAACCCTGTCTCCGGGCCAAGGTCCCCCGACACCGACCCTACGGGCTCCTGAAACCCCTGCCCGTCGGACGACACCCCTGGTCCTCCATATCCCTGGATCATATCGTCGAACTCCCGGAATCAGAAGGGTTCAATGCCATCCTTGTCATTGTGTGTAGGCTAACCAAGCAGGGCATCTTCATACCCTGCCACACCACGGACACCGCCCTGGACTTCGCCCGGCTATTCCTTGAGCACGTCTTTGCCAAACACGGACTCCCGGACGACATCGTCTCCGACCGGGGCCCACTCTTTGTGTCCAAGTTCTGGACTTCCCTATGTAAGGCTCTCGAAGTAAAGGCTAACCTCTCCACTGCCTACCACCCCGAAACCAATGGTCAAACCAAGAGAGTCAACCAGTCCCTAGAGCAGTACCTCCAGCTGTATGTCAACTACCTACAGGATGACTGGCGCACCGAGCTCCCCCTTACATACTAACACACCTCAGATTTGCCCTTCAGAGAATAACCATATATTGTGGCTCAGTAAGTTCAACCATCACTACTTGCTCTGGAAGATAGTGGACAACTGGCACCTCAACTCATCTAAGGAGGATCTGTGCCTGCCTTTCTGCCTTCTAAGCATATATAACATGGAGCTAGCACTCTTGCTGGAGCTCCCTATCTTACAAATAGTTGCAAATCAGTGAATATGCCCAGACAATGTGTAGAGCAAGCACTTTCATGTAGATTTGATTATATTTTGCAATGTGGTTCCTTCTCTCCAACTACTATTAGCTGACCATCTCCAAATTGTCACCATCATCAAAATGCCATTACTCTGCTCTATCCCCAGGCCCCTTAAAAATTTTAGGTAAGTCAACTAGAAGATATTCAACAATGCTCTTAAGGAGAAATTAATGTCCCTCCTCCCTGCAAAGTGCATTTCTTCTGAGGAGTTTTACATAATAGTGTTGCTGCTGATAGCAGCAATTTAGGAGGTGATCCATGATGATTCCATAGTCTCTACCTGCAGACCCTGCCCTTATACTAAGAGATAGTGAAACAAGGAGCTAATGACTTTCAAAAAGCAGTGCAACCAAGCTAATAATCTAGCTTATAGGTATTGCAATGTTATAGGCTGCCCAGCACAGCTTGTAAAGTAGAGAGTGAGGCACTGGCACTGCCCTATATATTCATGGCAGAGTTTTTGCATAATTACACTACATATTAGTATATGCACAATAGTGACATCCAAGAAAAGGGATACTCCCTTATCAACAAGCTAGCAAATAGGCCTTTGCATTTACTTAACCCAGAACTATGCAACTTCCTTCCTCATCTCAACTTCTGAAACCTTAGCACTTGATATGCCTCCTACAATATATATACATCTTTACTCTGAATCCCTTCCTTTGATCCTAGAGAATTTCTGGAAGCCCAACACTTTCTCAGATTATGCTCCAATTTTTCCTTTAAATGGCTTCTTTCTTAACTGAGCCCCTGAACTCCTGAAAGATAATAGACCCCTGAGCCAAGATTTCTCCAGTGGAGGACTCCTAGATAGTGAATTCCTTGGTCATTGGAGATTTGCTATTAGTGCATTCTCTACTTCAAGAGGCTTTGAAAACAACTACTACTATTACTACAATTCTGGAAAATCTCTTGCTAGCAGCAGAGATTAGAGAGAGGTTTGAAATGCCCTAGCATGCAAAGGATATTTAAATATCCAAAGTTTGAAGCTGTTTAGTAGCTGCTGATGAATTCATTATTAATACAGAATAGAACAATAGGAGTTAAGCAATTATATCTAATCTGGATGTACTTAGTCAACCAGGATTTGTGAGAAATTAAGCAACTCAAAGCCTTTATAAGCCTGAAGCTAGCACAGAAAAAGAAAATTGACAAGTAATGATTGATGCTGATTTAATTTAAATACAGAGGATAAAAAAACAAGAAGTAAGATATTGTAATAGGTGTAGGGCCTTTAGCACCACTTTTTTGGACTATTCTTCTTGGTGTGTGACTTATCAAAGGTAAGCAACTCCTAGAACCATAAAACAATAATTGGTTTGAGAAGAAAGAACTTTTGTTTCCATGAACTAAATAAAAATAGATGGAAAATAACATTGGCAAGTCAGTAATGCACTTTGCCATATATAGCTCAATAAAGTTGAAGTAATTTATAAAATAGCAAGAGATATATGAGTAAAGAAAGAGGAAAATTAATTGGGAAGAGTCAGAAAGGCATGAGAAATATATTTTTGGAGGGCACTAAGCAGGCAGTAAATAGTGCCATTATTCTTGAAACTTAGTGACTGTAAATTTTGAAAATAATAGACTAATAATTTGAATGATCATCAAGTATAGAAGTATAGCACTAACATATTATAGCAATCTCAAGTAATTCTGTAATATAAAAACTTAATAAGTAGATAGTGGTAAAATAGAGACAACAATAAAGAGTTACTTATAAAACTACAGAATTCAATGTTAGCACCAAGATAGTTTGAGTTCATTATATGCTTTGCTTCACAACAATTTTCTTAGTGCTTCTTTATTTTTCTTGACTTCCATTTTTCATGATATCATCCATCCACAGCTTGCAATTGTGGTTGACAATGTATTTTCATGCCTCAATTCTTAATTACCTTTACAAAGATCAAGTATAGATCTCATCATCTTGCATCTTACATTCATTGACTTTGCAAATAAGCCATTAGTATTGCCAACCTAGCAACTATTAATTTTCTTGGCTAAAAAAGGGTTCTCCAATGTTTTTAGTGCTTTGATTCCATATTCTGCTTACTCTCTCTTGACTTTCTCTTCTATAGATTAAATGCAATTGCACTGCAAGCTTTTAGATGCTGTATCTTCAGCACAAGCTTTCATTAAAGATGGGCTGGCATAGATTTTCCCTAAATTCTCTCTACTCCCTGAGATTTGTGTGAGGCTGCAAGTGTTAAATGCAGTGGAAACAGTCTATTGTTATTGATTTTTTGGCACAGAATGGCCCCTTAATTAGCTGGTAGTAATATTGGGTAAGGGAATGCTAGATCTAGGTGACATTACAATAGAGACATGAAATCTCATAGTTGAGGAGCTAAGGGGTACTCCTCCAGCTCTGAGACTGATCTGGGATCCATTGACATGACAGTGGCTCCTAGTAAAAGCATGGCAGAAATCAATTTGAGATTGGGTAATGTAATGCAAAGAGACTGAGGAGAGTTTTAAAAAAAAGTTCTTTCCCTTTTTGTTGTAGTTATTAGTCAAAAGATATTTATCTTTTCTTCCTGAATTTGTGAGAGTAATTTGAGGCCCTGGTGAGAGTTGAATCCCTGGTAAATCTGAAAGATGGAAATTATGCCCATAACTATTCTTATGCATTTAAAGAATTCTAGAATTTCTAGGCTTCTCCAAGAAGTATTGGTGGAATTTCTGGAGGGCATTGAGGGTGCCTACAAGGTGGCTTTAAAGTTTTCAAGTATCATCTTCTAAACTGTAACTGATTCATCTAATCAAGTACATTACTCATTATTAGTGATGGTGAGAGTCTAGTATCTTGTCTACCACATAGTGGAGTCTTCTAGCTACCTCTATAAGTTGAGAGGGCTTGTAAGTGTAAAAAGAGATTTTTTTTGTTACTTAGAAAGATTTGAGGCACTTGTAGTCAAGTTTGAGGGCTCATTATCAAATTTTGATGTTTTAGTAAGTGAGCCAAGTGCAAGTGCCTACAAGCCAGTTCAGAGTTGTTTCTTACTTCAAATCAGCCTATTTACTATATATCTAATTAGCAGTTTTAATCTTTGCTCAGAGATAGTCCTATAAGGCCTGAAGATTATAAGCAACTTTATAAGCAGCATGAGAAGGAATATTTTGCAGAGAGATAATGAGTTAGAAATTGTAGCCTTTATTGGCAAAGAAGGGTAAGACTTCTATGGCCAATTAGAGTGTATTATTGTAAGTAAATTCTGCAACAGGAAGCTCAGCATACTAATTGTTCTAGAGATAGTTTATATAAAGATGGAGGTATTGCTCCAGAGTCTGATTAATCTGTTCTATCTATCCATCAGTCTCCAAATGATAAGCAGTAAAGAGAGCTAATTTGATATTCAGGGTATGACAGAGTAATTGCTAGAATTTAAAAACAAATAGAGCCTCATAGTCAGATACAATAGTATTAGAGAGCTCATGCTTCAAGAAATGTGTTAAATAAAGAGCTAGGCAAGTTCCAGAGTGTTATTAATAGTGTAATAGAGGATAAAAACTGCTTGCTTCATGAAGTGGCAAACTATTATGAAAATTACATTGTAGCTGTTGGAGTTTGGCAACTCTATAATATGATCCATAGAGAAGGAGAACTAGAGTCATTTGCTAATTAGTAACAGCTTGAGAAGCTCAAAGGGCAGGTGTTGAAATATTTTAGCACAGTGACAGACATTGCAGAAACATATGTACCAAATAATATCCTTCTTTGCCTTGAATCAGAAAAACATCTAATTGATGAATTGAAGAGTCTTTCTAATACCAGAGTAGCCATGCAGCTTGTGATTGTGATTCTGCTGTAAATATGTCAAGGTGGAGTTTGCCATGGTCTGGAATATAAACTTGTCCATTTTGAAGCAAGAGTTTCTGATCTGGTGAGAGAGTGAAGAGAAGAGGAGTAGATGTATCATTTATAGTTTTTTTAAGCATATTCTGGAGGTTGTGTTCATAAAAGTACAAGTTAGTCAGGGCACTCTAAATTCAATTCAGGAGAAATTCCTCATTGAGCAGTAATATAGCATTAAACTATTTGAGGAAAAGAACCATGCAGTGGTTGAAAGTATTTTGATTTGCTTTGAAAAACTTCTTTGGTTATATATTGGGGCACTTAGTAAGGGTGTTGAGCTTTGCACTAAGTCATCTTAGTCAATAGTTGATGGTAAAGTTGTATTCAGATAGAGTTTCAAATCATCAGGCCTATTTCTAGCTAAGTTGCTCTATGATAGTAAAGTACTGCAAGTTATTGTAGTTGGAATAGATTTGGATGTGATATTAGGCTCCTTTAAGATAGGCATGCCATTATCAGAATGCTTTTACAATTGCAAGGAGCTCTTTGTCATAGATATTATAATTGAGCTTAGTAGAAATTATAGACCAGGTATAAAAGATGATGGAGTGCAAATCCTTGCTATTAGAGTTTATTTGTGACAGTATGCCAATAATAGCATAGTCCAAAGCATTGCACTTGAAAATGATGGGTAGTGCTGAATCAAAATGTTAGAGAGAATGGAGGTAGAAGTGAATGCTCTTTTTAGAAATTCAAAAATGCTTTGACAATTGGAGTTTCAGTGTTAGAGATAATTCTTTTAGATCAGGTGATTAAGGTATTTAATAATACTGGAGTAGTTGTTGATGAACCACTTATAAAACTTAGCAAAATCTAGGAACAATTGTATTTTCTTGATGTTTTATGATCTTAGCCAGGAAGTTATTGCTTCAACTTTGGCTAGATCCATTAGAGGTTGTACTCTCTGAATACCACAAATTTGCTGATATATTCTTTAAAAGCAGTGCCAAGAAACTACTTCCTTACTGCCACTATAATTACCAAATTGAACTGGAAGACAGTGATGTGAAATTAAGTTATTTGGATTAGTCTGAATAGAGGCAATTACAAATGAACCAGCTTTTATCAAGTTTTGGGGCTAAATTACACTTTACAAAGTACTTTTATAAAATATATAAGTGAGTAATAGAATTTATTGGATTTTCAGTTAATGCAACCTTAGTTACACTAAGAGAAGATCTAAAAAGCATATCAAACTATTGACCTGAAGTATATTACTGCCTTGGGCCTAAGGTATTTACTCCCTGGAGATTTTGAGCATGGGCAATTAATAACCTGCTAAATATTACAGAATTTCCCTCTATTTATGTTATTTTCCCTCCCTGTGATGCATGACATTTTCTGGTTATTTTGGGCCATTTTCCAATTATTGGGCCTCCATTTTCTAGTCCTAATAGACTTGGTATAAATTTTTCTGGCTAAGAGAAGGTCCTCCAATGTTTTTGGTGCTCTAATTCAATAAATTATTAATATCTCCCTTAATTCTCTTTAGCTGCCTCCAAACCTTTTGTATCAGGTGCAAATTCATCAGACCTTTCCAACAATACCAAACACAATAGAGTTTAGTTGTCCTTCCATTAAGATATAAGCATTTTACCAATACCTGCTTAATTTTTCTCAATAACTAAATTTAGCTTTTCTCATCAAATTGCTAATCCCTCTATCAGTTCACCATGATTTGCCTTTAAACAACTCTTATTGTGTGCAGATTGTCACAATCTATCCTGGCCACCATAAGCAGGGTGGCCCTGGCCACCGTAAGTAGGGTGACCCCTCCATCATATTACACCAATTACATTTCTTTGTTATACACTAAACAATGTAGCCAACTTTTGTATATAAGAACTCCTAACTCCAAAGGACACCCTCAGTTCATTATACACAGACTGAGGGTGAGCCAAATCATACAAATGGATTTTAGATATCATACTTATGAGTACCATAGATTGATACTTACTAGTATCTGTGTCATTTAGGTACATGAATAGCAGTTCATTATATACAGACTGAGGATTAATACTTACTAGTATCTGTGTCATCTAGGTTGGAATTCAACAGGTTATGGGCCTGTGCTGACTGTCTTAAAACTGATTCTAGAGAACCCTGATTTATTTTATCCAAAATTCATGGATTAGGACCACACAACTGTTGTGTGAAAATCATACTACATATCTCTTGTTACATCACTATCAACTATCACTATAACTTCTCCTGGAAAGACTGAATCTTCTATGCCTGAAAAATCCCCTACTCCTGATCAGATTGCAGATATGAGGAGAGTTGATAACTTGGCAAACCCTACAGTCTTGTCAGTAGGAAAGGTAACTGTGGTCTGGAATGGACATATCCTTGATAAGGACAATGGATGATGGGTGGACTGGTCTTATAGCATGGACCTTGAGCTATCCATGGCTCAACTTTGGGAATACATATTCCTCCCACTGACTTGCCTCTATCCAGACTTTGAGCCTCATGCACATTGTGCCTGGACTAGTAACAATCAATTCACCTGCTCCTTCATTAAGTGGGCTCTGTCTCCCTCTAAATAGAAACTCTGTGCAGACAAATGGAACTCTGTAGTCTTATAGGTATACCTCAAGGACAGACATGGCGGAGCTATACTAGTCTAGCAGGTGCGGCTGCTCCAGGAGGCCCTGACCATAAAGTGTTCAATTAGAAAGTCTCTCACCAAGACAGTAGATGGGATATTTGAAAAAATTGACCAAGCTTTTGATGCTGGTGATATTACTAAAGAGCTCCTTAAATTGATTGCAATCTTCTCAGTGCTATTGGACAAATCATATGCCCACATCAGATCCATTATTTTGCAAGACCTTACTACTGCAGGTGATATGATGAAATATAAACTCATGGAAATTAGGCAGTTCCTAGAGGAAGAGCAGACGTTAATCAATGCCAATAAGTCAATCACAAGCATAGCCACAGACTCTATCTCAATGGTTCTCACAGCTAAGAGTTCTTGGTATGAGAAGTTAATTTGCACTGGTTGCAAGTCAAGGAAGCAACCAAACTTTACTGGCCACACATTGCCATAGTGTGTCTTAGAAGGTGGAAGTATAAAAGAAAAGATAATCAAAGAGTCAAGAGCAGCTAGAATTGTTAAGGCAAAGGAGAAGCAAAAGGGGACAACCAAACTTACAATCACTCCATTGGGTGGTTTAGCATTCACTGTTGAAGGGGATGCCAATGCTATAGCAGCATACATTGCAATACAGGGCCAGTTGGCTGCAATGATGAAAACAGAATTTGCTAGCCTAGCTTCTGATGTGATTCCTGTCATAGGACAGCTGGAGGATATTGAGAGGCTGGAATTTGACACACTAATTGCACTTAAGGAGGAGCCAGAGACTGGCATCACCAAGTCCAATCAGAATGAAGAAGCCTTATCCAGCACTATCATACCTTTAGATAACTTGCCTTTCTACTTAGACTTTAGTGTGACCATTCACATTTCCCCAGATGCATCTGACTTTATCACACTGACCCCAATCCCAAAATGTTTCATATGTGGAGTTAGAGAATCAGCCATTACTGCCACAGGAATTAGCAATATATAACTTCATGTGACAGAAGGAAATTATATCTTCCTTGAGAATGCATTGCTCATCTCCAAGTCCACAGTTTGACTCCTATTGGTCAGCAAATTGGCAAAGCAGGCTGGCATTACAACAATCTTTAATAAGACTGGAGCTAATCTAATACAGAAAGCCACAAATATCTATATCACCACCGGCATTCTACTTCCCCATAAAGACTTATATGCATTAAACCTCCATATTGATTGAGCATATGCTATGCACACTACTCCTGATATCTGAACATGGCACTATTAATTGGGTCATGCAAATTATAAAGCAATCATGGAAATGGCATGTGCTGGAGTGATTGAAGGTATGTCCAAGACCTTTCCCTTCAAACTCCCAATGTGTGACCATTGCATCCTTGGTAAATAGGCCCACATGCCAGTACCAAAGGAGCAGGAGGAGGGCACAGGACATAAGGCAGTACAAAGACTCAAGAAAGTATGGATGGATCTTATGAAGCCATCAGCCATAGCTTTTTGTACTAGAAACTATTATATTATGAACATTGTCAATGACTACACAAATAAACTCTGGTCTATTCTGCTAAAGTCAAAAGATGAGAGCTTCTGCGAGTTACAGGCTTGGATACTGGCACAGGAAAATGAGTCTGGGGAGAAACTTAGGATCTTGTGCATAGGATGAGATAAGGAACTTAATGGCAAAAAACACAAGACATGGTACAAGACAAGAGGAATCATTCTTGAAACTGGTGCACCTTACACCTCAGCTCACATGGGCCATGTAGAATGAATGCATTGAATCTTGAGTGGAAAAATATGTTCAATGCAAATAGCAGCAAAATGCTTGCCATTTCTATGAGACAAATTTTACCTTACAACTGCCCACTTACATGGGAAAACCACAACTTCTGCCACTGCAAATGGCACACCAGATGAGATGTGGTATGGCTATAAGCCTGACTACTCATATATTTGTGAGATAAGATGCCATGCTTTTGTTCTGATCCTCAGCAAAAATAATCTCAAGATATATAAATGGTCTATAAAATGCATGCTTATTGGGTATAACCAAAACTCAAAAGCATACCAGTGCTATGACAGAGCAACAAGAAAAGTTTACAGCTCATACCATGTCAGATTCATTGAGAGCCACAATAACCTGCCAGTACCACCAAATGATCTATTTCAACCATTGATCCCATCCTCAGGCCTACCCACCATACAAAGAATCATCCAACAAGCCTCAATGCAACTGATCCTGCAACATGATAATAATGAGGGACCACTGAGGTTACCAGGACCCATAATAGGTGCAGAGGAAGAGCAGACACTAATACCAAACCCTGAGCCAGCCCAACAACCAAGTGAAATCATGCCAGAAAACTCAATGGAGTAAGAACAAGTACATACCTATCCTTGCAGATCCAACTGGATTCTAATCTCAATGGAGAAGGTAGCATCCACAAACCAACCCAAAACTAGACTGGAGAGAGCCATGAAAGATTTGAAGAACTCAGTGGAACAAATTAGGAACTTGAGGATGGAGAGGAGAAGAGTGATAGAGGACCTACAGCAGAATGTACCAGAAGCACACAACAACAATAATGTGGGTGCAAATGAACTTGATCAAATATTAACCACAATAGATGCAATTGGGGACCCACAAGATAATGATCCAACTATAGACCCAGATATACCTAGAACATTAGAGGATGCAATGAGATCAGCAGACTGGTCAAGGTAGGAGGCTTTCTATTGAGAGGAGCTTGACTCACTGCAGGAGATGGGTGTCTGGAAATTAGTCCCCCAAGAAAATATACCATTGGGGCAGAAGGTCTTTAAAGGATGCCTAGTCTTCACAATTAAACATGACAAAAATGACAACATTACACATTTTAAGACTTGACATGTTCTACAGGAGTTCACAATAGTACAGAGATGAGACTACAACAAATCATCCTCACCTACAGCATGTGCAGAATCCTAGCAAATTCTTTTACACATGGCAGCTACTCTGGGCTGGGATGCCATGTAAATTGACATCAAGACTGCCTTCCTAAATGGTATATTGCCAGAGAAGGAGCAAATCTTCATGCAACAGTCAAAGGGATTTGAAGAAAGTGGTAGAGAGGGGTGGGTGTGCAAGCTGCTCAGGCCTCTTTATGGCATGAAATAGGCAGGAAGGATTTGGAACTGGATACTTAATGAGGTGATGCACAAGCTAGGGTTCCAGCAACTGCATTGTGAAGCATGCCTATATCTCTGAAGGATAGGTGGTGAGACTGTGATAACAGGAGTATACATTGACAATTTCCTGGCCATAGTGAGCGCTAGGGAGGCAAACAATCATTTCAAAAGGCAACTTGAGGAGATTTGGAAGATAACTGACCTTGGCACACTACAACATATTGTGGGCATTGCAGTAGATTGGGACTGACCTAATAGACAAGTACATCTATCTCAAATGATACTGATGTCAGGGGACTCCTCATTTCCTTCCTTTCCTTCTTCTTTCACTTCTTATCCCTTCACTCTCCTTTCATTCATTTCTTACTTCTTCTATCTTCTCTCATGTTCTTTAGCTATCATCCAGACAAGTGTGGACCCTCCAGCACCGCTTCCAGGCTGCTTACATAAGCCGGAGTTTGCCTTTCTGACTTCTAAAGTCCGGAGTTTTCCTGCCTTGTTTGCACTATTGTTTGGTTAGTCAATTTTCGAGTTTTTAAGGTTTTATTGTACTGTACAATTGTTTCCCACGCTTTTTTAAGGTTTTGTTGTACTGTACAGTTGTTTCCCACGCTTCAGAAGCCCCAGAAGCGTCCAACCTGGCATAGGGAATCCCCAGACTTGTTCTCTTTGGATTTCCCTCTGCCAGGTGAGTAGTTATTATAATATTGTCAGTACATATTCTAATACACTTTGGATTTCCCTCTGCCAGCTGTGTGACTGAGCCATAGCCTCCAGAGGTTGCCCTTACAACTGATTGACCAGTTGATATCACAGTACAGCCAATTCAAAGTTTCTCCAGTATCTGTCTCAATGGAGCTGGAGACAAAATTGCATTGTGCTAACAGATCAATGCTTAGTCATGAGGAGCTTGACAAGCTCTTACATGTTCCATACCAAAATCTGGTTGGTGGACTTCTCTGGCTTGCTGTCTTTACATGACCAGACATACAGTATGCAGTTCAACAGTTGTCTTAATTCCTTGGCAACTACACTTAAACATGGCAGTGCAGGTAGTATGGTACCTGAAAGGAACCCAGGACCTAAGACTGCACCTAGGTGGGACTTTACCAATAGCACTCACTGGATTTACCAATTCAGACTGGGTAAATTGCCTAGATACCCATCAAAGTGTGGGGGGATATGCCTAGTTGTTGGGTGTAGAACTAGTCTCATGGGCAACAAGAAAGCAGAAGACAGTGGCAGCATCCTTGTATGAAGCAGAGTATATGGCAGCATTTGAGGTGGTACAAGAGTGCATCTGGTTGTGGATGCTCATGAGCATGCTAGGATACTTACAGTAGGGAGCAACGACACTATTATGCAACAATAACTTAGCAATAAACTTATTGGAAGACTCTATGTTGCACATTAGAGTTAAGCATGTCAACATCAAGTATCACTTCCTGCATGAACAGGTAGCCTCAAAAGAAATCACAATGTGTTATATTAACACCAAAGACAATGTTGCTAATATCTTTACAAAAGCCTTGTTAACCTCACAATTTACAAGACTTCATAGTATTATAGGATTAGGATGACATAATTCTGTGCAAGAAGGAGTCCCCACTTTACAGTGAGGAGGAGTGTCACAATTTATCCTGGCCACCATAAGCAGGGTGACCCTGGTCACCATAAGTAGGGCAACCCCTCCATCATATCACACCAATCACATTTCTTTGTTGTACACTAAACAATGCAGCTGACTCTCATATATAAGAACTTCTGACTCCAAAGGACACCCTCAGTTTGTTATACACAGACTGAGGGTGAGCCAAATCATACAAATGGATTTTAGATATCATACTTATAAGTACTATAGATTGATACTTACTGGTATCTGTGTCATTTAGGTCAGAATTCAACACAAATTAATCAGGCAATCAAAATGATACTCAATATATAGGAGTTTATATATATTCTTGCTAGAATATGCTTATTTTATTGTTAAGGTGTAATGCTTTCCTTAAGATAAGTCACATAATCATAATTACATGATTGATTTGGGTGCATATGTCACCTGATTATAGTCACATAATTGATTTGAGTATGCATTAGATTAAAATACTAATAAGCTAATTTCTCAATATATAGGCCATCAATAAGGCTAATCTAATATGCTATGGAGAGGGCTTTTCAAGGCAGTTCTGGCTATGTCATTTGCCTACAGTTTTTAGCAGAAGTCTGTTTTATTCAGACCCTTTGATAATTAATAGCTTTATCTTGTCTCATTGTTGAAACAAATATATCAACAATAAAATGCCTCCCTTGAGAAAGATTTACAATATGTTGGAGGTAGAATTTTGGGCCCTAAGGGAATACCTCAACAACATATTCAAAAAAGAATTCATATGACTCTCAATCTCTTTTACAGGTGCCTTCATTCTCTTTATAAAAAAGAAGGATGGATCTTTCTAGCTCTGTATTAACTACTGCAGACTGAATCAGGTTACTAGAAAAAACCACTATCCTCTCTTTCTCATCAGCAATCTTATTAATTGCTTCTACAGTGCCAAAGTTTATATGAAAATTGATCTCCAGTCTGAATATAATAATATCTAGATAGCTCTGGGACACAAATGGAAGATAGCATTTAGGACATAGTATAGTCTTTTCAAGTACCTTGTCATGCTCTTTGAAATAACTAACTTTCCTGCTACATTCCAATATTTCATGAACAATATCTTCTATAACAACATGAATGATGTTTTTATTATTCTATATCTGAATGACATCTTAATCTTCTCTAACTTACTCATGAAGCACCAAAAGCACATCTAATGCATCTTGGAATAGCTCTGGAAATATAACCTGCATGCCAAACTCAAAAAGTGTGCATTTCACATTATTAAAGTGAAATATCTTGGTGTTATTGTATCTCCTAATAGAGTCTATGTAAGATTTATTCTTCCATTTTTAATTCTGTTGCTATCTAGTTAGATTGAAGGTGTTTCTTAGAAAGCCTGGGAGAGATGTAGAGTTAGTAGGCATCTGCTCCTGATTGATGAGTATGCAAAAGGTATAGTACTGATAAGATAGATGTCAGATTTGCCAGATGTTACATTTAGTTGTTTGAGTCTTGTCAAAGATAGAGGCAAGCCAAGGGACCTTGATTGAGGTTGCAAGTGGCCTTTATACTTGTTTTGGGGGATGTTAAGTGGAAATGTTGAAGGTAAAGTGAGTGGATATCTAAGCAGAGTTTTAGTTATATTGATTTTTGTCATAATGGCATCTTTGTTGATTTTTATTATGATGGCATCTTTACTCCCCCTTCTTGGTCCCAGAAAAGAGGAATTGCTGGGTTTTAGGCTATTAGCAGTTTAAATTAGTTGGAGTCAAGTTTATCATTGAGAGTTGGATTGTATAAAGAGTTAAAGAAGATTGCAGTGGCCAGTCATGTTTCTTCAGTGTTGAATGTTATGCTTATAGCCTTCTAATTAATGTTAGGATTTATAATCCAGAGCCAGAATAATCTTAAAATAATAGAATTAGCAGAATGTAGTTGGATTAAATAGAGATCAACAAGAAAGCTTAGCCTGTTAGCAAGTATAAGTTTATCCTCATAATGTTATATGATGGGTTTGGAGGAGGTGGGTTGACTGTTGCTGAGCTGGACCTCAGTGGGCTTTTCTAAATCCTTGTTTGAAGTGCTAGGTTATGGCTAATGAATGTTCCAGTAGCACCACCATCAATTAGGGCTGAGTGAGTTTTGCTAGTGGATCAGAATGTGATGTCAATAATGAATGATCTAGCAGAGTTAGAGTGCAGGCATTTTACAGTTTCCAAAGCTCTTTTAAGGCTCTTAGAAGCTAATTTGAAATTAGGAATATAAAAGTCAATCAAGAGGTGTGCAGGAGACAGTTCTTAGCTGAGAGTTATTCTCAAGTGGCACTAGTCAATCCTAGGGTTGACATCATGGAGCTATAGGAGTTCTATAATAAGGAGGAGACTTCTGCACAGTTTTGTTACTAGCATTCAGAGTTCTTTGCTAGTTTTATCTTCAAAAGTTAATGAGACATAGAAATAATAAATAATGTCTCCTGCAGAGGAGACTTTGCCATCAAAGAGGCAGAGCTGGATGGAGTTAGGAAGGCATATAAAAAGGAGCCCTGCATTTAGGGCCCAGATTTCATTAACAAAATTATTGGTAGTGCTACTATTAATCAACATTAGAATAGGTTTGAAGTTTTGGAAAAGGGATGTGTAGAGGAGGAAGAGCTAGGAAGCTTGGAAGGAAAGGTATACTATGTGGGTATCTGGAATGAGTATCAGTGCATATAAATAAGTGTCCAATATAAAGACTTTGGGGTCAATACTATGATTCAATGTGTCTTCAAGGTCTGCTAAATTGCCAGTGTTATATTCTACTTGCAGGAATTTGCCATTATTGAAATTGTTGGTGTTATTGGTATTTAATATGTCCTTGTGTTTGTCTCCATCAACCACTGGCAAATCACTGGATTTGGCAGCTTAAATAAGGGCTAGGGGGCAGTTTGAAAGTGATTTATCAGGTTTAGTTGATTGTTAAAGTTTTCTCCTATATTGGTTGGATTTTTCTAAATACAGGGATATAAATTTTGGAGTTGTCATCTAACATTGCCATTGGGGGTTGTGTCAGGTTCTGCTGAGTCAGGAGCTTTCTGGAAAAGCAATGCCCTTACGAGGCAGACTTGATCTACAAATACCCAGGTGTCTGGAACTCCAGGATTAAGGCTTTGGGGTTTAAGACATGGACAGGGGGGGTGGTCCCGGGGAAATGGAACTTAATCCAGGGTTTTGGGTGTTTTGTGGAGGCTGGGAGTTGGTGGGGGTTGAGTCGGAACCAGAGGTTTTAAAACAAGATCCAGTTAGCAAATTAAGAGTTGCGGAGTGCATACCAAACTTAGAGCATGCAATTATCCAGGCATGCCAGTCAAAGCATGCCAGTTAGTGCATACCAGTCAAGCAAAAGGGCATGCAACAATTTAGGTAATATCAAGACTAACTAATACAGTGGTAAACTACACTATAAGTACTACAGAGTTGGGTTTCGGGGTTCCAGGGTGTCTGGGATGATTTTTGGGAGGCATTGAGTAATGGGCCAGGACTGTATACTTGGATCGCACATGTGGGGTGCGCAATCAATTAGCGCAGGGGGTTGTAATGCGTGATAGCCGGAAGCAGGTAGCGTGATCTGGCAAGTGATGGCGGTTGATTCCAGGGTCTGTGATGCAGGGTTCCCAGGGGTTGGCTGATGGCAGTGGTGATGTGAGTTGGTGGTGGCATTGGTAGTTGTGAGGGCAGGGCATGTTGTGGGATTAAGGAAAGAGGGTCCCAGGTGGGGTTCCAGGGTTGTCCCGGGGGACTCTGGAAGGGGTTGTGACAGGTTGGGCCCCCTCTGGATTATCATGCAAGGAGTTGTCTTACTTGGTCTTCTCAGTGGCATTGGTTAATTTGTGTAATAAGACTTTTAAGGCCATTGTAGGTGGTCTGCTTTGAAATGATTTGAAAAATCTCATAGATGCATTTGGGGAGGGCCTTATGGAGCTGAAAATGTAAACTATTGTAATTCCAGCCTATCTCATAGGCCTCCTTCTTGAATTGCACCACAAAGGTTGTGAAACATTCTCTAAGGCTTATTTAGAGTGATACTAAGTTTTTTTTGGCTTCAGCAACAGTATTGTAAACTCTGAACTTATTAGACAATTTGGTCACAAAGGCTTGCCAATCTGAAAACAGGTAGTGTTGAGGATTGTATTAGAGCAGTGCAGTATAGTGGTCCAAGGTAATCTCTTGGAGATAGGAAGAGTCAAAAGCCATTCAGGCCCTATCAGAGACATACATGTAGGGTTTGCCTTGGAAGGTGTTTAGGCATTGCATAAGGAAGATTTGCCACTTTTGGGGAATGCAACTATTAAATGGCTCTGATTTCTAAATGTTCAAATGCTCTTCACATGCAAGTGCATTGCAAAATTCTTTCTGATTCCCACTATCAGTAGGAGGCCCACCAGGATTATAGTAGTAGTAGTAATTATTCCTAAAGCCTTCTGGGGGGAAAGAGAAATGCACTGATAACTGTTTCCCAGCCATTAGAGAGTTTGCTGTCTGGGAGTCCTCCATTTTGCAGGAGTTAAAGAGCCCATTGGGAGAAGGGGAGCCATCTAAAAGTGGGGCAAAATTTGGAAAAGAGTCAGGTTCTTAGGGATTCTCAGGGATTTGAGGAAGAAGTTCTATTCATGGAGAAGTGTATTCTGCAGGCAGCATTTGCCTAATGCTACATAAGTTGAGGTGAGGAGAAGAGTTCATAGTTTGGGGTAAAGTAGGTGCATAGAGCAGTTCAAGAATTCATTGATATAGCTGAGTATATAGGTAGATTCTTCATTATTGTTATATATAGGATGGCTTCTTTTAGGTGTAGAGATAGGAGATTTCACCAGAACTTGTCCCCAGGTATAAAAGGTGTCAGTACTAGAAGCTGAATTGGGCTTAGGACCATGCTAACAGCCTTATCTCATATGCAGCTGCTTAGTTGAATAGCCTGCCAATTGAGTTGAGTCTCTGGAGGTGAGCAGGAGTGGCATCCAGATTCTGTTAATATTATTAAGCAGGTCCTGGAGAAAGTTGTCCATGAATCCTAACATTTCTGGAAGTCCTTGGTATTGCATATAGAATGAGTAGGCCAGGTCCTCTGGGTCTTTAAATGTTTCTAAGGATAGGAAGATGTAAATCTTATCAACTAGGGTGCATAACTCCTCTAGTAGCAGTAATTTGCCCTTAAAGATTTAAAGGATTTGAGGAAAGAGATTCTCTTACTCTTAGAGCTCATGAAATATCAAGATCTAGTTAATTTAGATTTTAGGAGTGGTGGCAGTGGTGAGTTGCTCTAGGCTCTATAAGAGAGCCTAAGCCCTTTGGGAAAACTTCAATCCAAAGATTTGAAATTCTCTGAAGATCTCATTGCACTATTATGCATAAATTTCCATTTGTTTTTGCTATTAAAGCAAGAGGCTACTTCTAGCCTCAAATGTTTTTTCTTGTTTAGAAAGTTGTGTGAAGGCTATAGCAGCATAAATAGTTAGGGGTGAGGATTGTAAGTATATAGAGGTAGTGTGGGGTGAGTACCTGTAACCCCAGGATAATGCCTGAGCAGCTGCAAAGAAACTAGTGCAGGCTGGCACTAAAGCAGGCCAAGAAGCTGGAGGCATCACTAGGGGTCCTGTTAAGTCTATTGTCTAGTAGCAATTCCTATATAGTGTGGCAAATGTGCCTATAGAACTTTAGTATGTAAAAGTTATTGGAGAAACTCTGATGTTATAATTGTAAATGGGTTAGCTATATTAATTGACATTATACAATATGAGGGCCTATATAGGCTAGATGTAGGTTGCTATTTTTAGAGAATCCAATGAATAGGAAGTTTTGATATTATATTAAGTTCTGCTAACCTAGGGGCTTACTTTACTGAGCAGAAACTTACTAATTGGCTCTCACTGAAAAGGAAGACTTATATAGAGGTTAGGAGTTAGTATTAGGATTCAACACCAAGGAAAATATAAGGAAAAAAGGAGTTATGCAAATTATAGAAGAAGTAGGGAGTATAGCAAAATGAAAAAGAGTCTAGAAAATCAAAGAAGGAGTATAGTAGGTGAAACAGAAATAGGAGGTGAAAAAATAAAGTCAAGATAGAGATGAAAAGTCAAAATAAAGATAGAAATTGAGTAAAGAAGATGAAAAGAGAATTAAATTGAAAAAGAAAGAAAAGAGGGTAAGATAGAAAGAAATAGGCTAAGAATATAATGGGAAAAAGAGAGGATGGTGAAATAATAGAGTAAGACTAGAAGAGAAAACTAAAAAAATTAGGAGGTTGGAACTGAGTTAAGTTTAGAGAAGAGAAAATTAGAGAGAAAAAACAACTGAGAGAAATAGAAATGGAAATGGGCTCTCTTTGATGGTTATCCATTACTATTATACTTTTAGGCTCCTATCTGAAATGCAAATAGTCCCTGGAGTTATTAGTAACCTCTAGGAATAGAAAGTTACTAATATACTCCTAAGCCACTTCCTGATGAAAGTCCTCATCTTCCAAGTTATAAAGCTTAGATGAAGATATACCACTTTCTAATAGGTCTGCTAGTGTTAGAACACAATCTAGAGGATCTAGCCCTTAGTCCTCATTACTCCAGCAGCCACTTCCTGCTCTTTATGCTGCTCCCAAAGGCAGTGGCTTTACCTCTGCTCAATTTTGCACATGGCATATAGTTTAATTACATGCTTTTTAACCTCTTAGTACTAATGAACTGGTAAGTTTTCCTCTTCAAGATTAATGCAGTAGTCTGCCTGCACATATTTATGAGGCTCATAAGCCTCTCTTGCTATGTTGCTCTCAAAGTAGTGCAACAAATAGTCTACAACTTTGTTGAGTTCACCCTTCATATATATAATATTGAACTGATATCACAATATATAATCAATTCACTGCTACTATTGTTACAAAAGATTCACTTGGATTTTAAAAAACTTAAGTGCCTTATAATTTGTAATAATATAAATTAGAATATCCTATTAGCTTGTCTTCCCACTTGAAGAGAGCCTCAAGGATTACTAAAGTCTCTAATTTATATACTGTATAGTTCTGCTATGCAATGGTAATTTTCATCAACATTAACCCTAGTAGGCAGCACATTTGCCAGTTGTCTCCCTAATTATACATGGCTTCTACACCCATCTTGGATGCATTGCAAATTAGCCATATAGACTCATCTTACTTTGGGTCAATATATCAGATAACCAGAGTCTTTGAGCTTATATACTTTACTATCTTGAAGCACTGTTGGTGCAATTAACACTAATTGAATGGTTACCTGCTCTGCATTGTTATTAACAGCCCTATATAGACCATTACATCAGGCAAAAAGCTCAAGTTATAGTTAATTAAGCCAATGAATCTTTGTATATTAATATAGTTCTGTAGTATATGCCACTCTTATATATAATCAAGTTTATCCTGATCTGGGTGAATACTTCATTCATCAATGACATGCCTAAGGCAATCAACTCTGTATATGTATAATTTGAATTTCTGCCATTTCAAGTACAATTTGAATTTGTGCAACTATTCAAATACAACTTTAAGGTGCTATTCATGCTCCTTAATGGAGTCCAAGTAGATAAATATATCATCTAAGTATATGTGCATGAATTGCTTAATTATATCATAAAATATTAGTTATTAGCCTTTGAAATGTTGGAGAGGCATTACAATCTCTGATTTGCATAATATTACCTATAAATGTTTCTATAATGAATGCAAAAACCATCTTAGGCACATTTTCTATGCATATCCACACTTGCTTGTAATCATCAGTAAGGTTAAATCTTGAGTAATACTTTGCTCTAGCCACATCTTCCTAAATCACCTTCTAATTAGGAAGGAGTATTACATCTTTTATTGTATTATCATTGCACTAGCACATGTCTAGCACTGTTCAAAGAGTTCCATCCTTCTTAGGTATGCACAATAATGGTGGGGCTTGTGTCACTATACATAGTGACCACCATTATACATTAATATAATGATTAGCCTTATCACATAGCTACTTCTAGAATGCATATGAGTAGCATAGCAAGTGATACTTGTACTGCTTATTTTTATTGATGAGATTAATTTCATAATTGACCTCTCACTATGGTAGAAGCTCATCCTTGATTCCATTGAATATATTCATGAATTCCTCCTGCCACTGCTGCCACAAGCAAGAAATATCTTTCTTTTACAAAGATTCCACTTTTTGTCTCCTTGGTTCTAATAGATGCACCCTCACTTTATACTACTCACACATAGTGAACACCCAATTCATATTGTCATTGAATATATATAAGTGCATGGGTGCTTGTAGCTGACATATTTCCTATCATAATCATTAGATGGCCAGTTTGTCATTGCTACCAAGCACTCTAAGTTACTATTACAACTATAGTATTTATTTTTAAATGAGTTATCAAAAATATTCACAGTAACATACTCCTTCTCCTCCACAATCACACTTTTAGGTCCTTAATCAGCACTCAATGCTTCCTTCTGAGGATTCTAGTTATTAGAGGCAGATTCTACTCCAGATTCAGCAAATATGTCAGCATTGCTACCACTCTCCATAGCAGTCTATGCTACATAAACATGAGCTCAGATATTATACTCTTTATACTGCACTCTTGCCCTCTTTGGGCAGCTTATAGCATAATAGCCTGGCTGCTTATAAGCATGACATGTTTCTGCTAAGCCTACATAAGCTAAACCTCCACTTTTGTTGTCTAACTTGGCCTTAAAGCATTTTCCATCCTATATATACTTAGGATATGGGCAACCATCTCTCTATAAGCTCACTAGTGCTCTATACACTATAACTCACAGATTTTATCCATGATTTTTCCATTCTAGATCAGACTTCCTTATAAAAAATGTCCTAATTCTCTGGCTCTGTAAGGGCACCACTATTGAGGCCACATATTTGCTCCCTGGTATGTGGCTATTACATTGCTTATAGTAATTGGCAATTCTCAGCAACTATTTGTATCAGATTGCATATGCTACAAATTCCTTAACATTATTGACCTCAGAAAATAGTCCATCTTCACATATCAGATAGCAATGCATATCTGCTGAGATATTATCCAAGAATGTCTCTAGTATAGTGTACTGATCAGAGTATACTGCCATATTCTAAATATAATCATTCAGAATATTGTAGAAATCCTGCACACTGAGCTTCTTAGTGTATCTGGCAGATTAGAAATCTCAGCTTGTATCTTGTAACATTGATAGATGAATAAATTAATTATACAGTCTAGTTAGGACTCCTTTAAACATCCAGTCATACTGAATCCAATTAATGTGTAGCAGTGCTTGTCAAAACCAATTCATGATCTCTTTAGCTAAAAACTCCAGCAAAACAAAAATTTGCTCTCTTTTTATATGCTCTTCTTTATGGAGGCACATGGCCAAATGATAACATATGTCTATTGTTCAGTCTTCTAAGTCACTGAACTGAAACACCCTAGAGTATATCTAGATATGCTTATTATCTACTTTACATAGATGCACACTTTCCAGAAGATGCAGAAATACTTTCAGTGCATCATTAATCACTTTATATAAGCAGTCATATATTGCTTCTCTATGCATCTATATAGCTTCCCATTGTTTAAGTAACCTAGTTGCTAAATTTGCTGCTTAGAAGAGGGATTTGCCTCTTACACCTTGATGAAAGCAACTTAATCCTTTTTTGCCAGCCTTGTAGGTGCCTTCTCTCTGGCAAGCAGATCTAGGGCTTTTGCCCTAATATCTACTATTGACTTCTACTCTTGATATTTGATTCCAATTAAAGAAGTCTCCTTGATTATAATTGTGATATTAATTGGCTTCTAAAGAAGATTGGTTCTTCTAGGCCTGAGCAACAAAGTGCTGATATATATCATCAATAGGCTTAATGCCCTTAAAAATGATGCCTTAGTCATTGATATAGCTAAGCATGTGATTAAACTCCTCATTATTAGGATAGTGGTTTAGCCTGAGAACATGCTAAAAATCCTACTCTTCATAGGCAGCTGCTTGATTAGGTTGTGCAGCTCCTCTTATAATGCTGAATCTTCTTTGAAGATTTAAAGCATTTGAAGTGAGAAGTTCCCTTGCTCTTGGAGCTTGTGGAATATCAGGATCTGATCAATCTAAATCTTGGAGGTAGTGGCAGTAGTGGGCTGCCCCAGGCTTTATAACAAAGCCTAAGCTCTTTGAGAGAATTCTGATATAGAAATATGGAGTTCTTTCAGAATCTTATTGCACTGCCACATGTAGGTCTTCAGTTGCTTCTGCTGTTAAGGCAGGAGGCTCTTCTCAGCTCTGAATGTATTTCCTTGTCCTTGTTTAAGGGGCTGAAGAGAAAGCAATGGTTGCTAGTGCAGTCAGAGGTTCTATAAAAGAAAGTTGCAAGTACATGGAGGTATTATAAAGCTGGTATCCATAGCTTTGTGATTGTATCAGAGCAGCTATAAAAGGGCCAGTGCAGGCAAGCACTGAAGCAGGCTAAGGAGCTTGAAGAGTCATTAGGAGTCCCTCTATGTAGGTCTTTGTAGAAGGTTCCAATATGAATTGAGGAACCAGTGTGTGCTAGTCAAGCCTTAGTCTCTAACTAACTAAGGAACTTGCAGTGTATTTAGTCAGATTCATTAGCCAGTAGTGATTTATATGAAGAGTGGTAGGCACAATTAGGAATGTGAAATTTGTAAGAATTGTTAGAGGGATTCCCACATTATAGTTGTAAATGGATCAACTATATTAGTCAATAAGATAAGCTGTGGAGGCTCAGATAGATTGTGTATAAGTTGCTATATTTAGGAGATCTAATGAGTAGGAGGAGTCTTGATATTATATCAGGTCTTTTTAACTTCAAGGCTCACTTTGTTAAGTAGAAACCTACTAGTTAAATTTTGCTAAGAAGAGAGATTCACATGGAGATAAGTAGTAAGCACCAGAATTTAGCACTGAAGAATTAAATATAAAAGAAAAGAGAACTAGGAAATCATTAATAGAAGGAAAACTGGAAAATAAAGAAAATAAAGGAAGAAGATTAGAGAAGGAAGAATAAAAGTATGTAGTAAGGGAGAAGAAGAGGAGAAGTACAAAGTTAAGATGAATAAATAAAGTCAAGATGAAGTAAAAGAAAATTAATAGAGAAATAGTAAAAGCCAGATAAATAAGGAAAAAAATGAGGTAAAGGGAAAGAAATAAAGAAGATGAAGTTGAGAGGAAATAGAATAAAGTAAATGGAGTTAAAAATAAAGAGAAAATGGAGAAAAGAAAAAAAAAGCTGGAATGAGTCAGAAAGTCAGAGTTAAATCAAGTCAAGAAAGGCTTAGACAAAATAAATGAAAAATTTGAAAGAGCTGAGAAAAGTAAAAAAGAGTTGAAAAAAATGGAATAAGATGAAACAAAGATGGAAAGAGTTAAAATGGAGTAAAATGAGATTGATTTGGAGATAGAAGAGATAAGAGACAAAGAGAAGAAAAAGATGAAAGAAGACTAAACAAGAAACTGGGCAATGTTGGTAATATCAAGATTACTATACAGACTACTAAGGCCTTTTTTAAGTACTTACAGAATGTCTTGAGTATTGAGAATAATTGTGTGCTGAAGATAGTTGAGCAGCAGCAAGATTGGGTGGCAGGTAATCATGCAGAAGATGAGTTTTGCAGGATGATTATGCAAGTGGCATTTAAGGTGTCAGAAGTGATTTTATAATAGTTTAAAAACATAGAAGTTGTTTAGAAATGCAGGTATATCATAGGCTATTCAGAGAAAATCAGTGATCTTGGGAATTAAGTTAATGATGTGGAAGATTAGAAGAGAAGAAAGTGGAGTTGGTGTGGCTTTATTTAAGAAAGTATGGGTAAGATTGTGACAAGTGCCTTCTTTAAGTACTTATAAAGTATTTTGAGCAGTGAGAGTAATTATACACTAGAGGTAATTGAGTATTAGTGAGATTGGGCAGTAAAACAATCACATGGAAGTTGGATCTTGCAGAACAATTATGTGGATGGTGTTTGCAAGGTGTTAGAAGTGATCTTAGGGTGGCATAGAAGAACTGTAGTTATTAAGGAGTATAAGAGTATTGTAGCTTATCTAGAAAAATTTGGTGATCTTGGTAATCAAATCAGTGATGTCAGAAACTGGAGAAGAAACAAGTGAAGGTTGATATGGCCTTACCTTGGAGAGCATAAGTGGATTGTAATACTATTTAAAGCAGTAGATAGCAACAAAGTTTGCTAGAGCAAAAAAATACACTTGGTATTTTGGTTAAAATAAGTTATAATGTAATGCTCTCTCTACTATGCTGTTACTAAAATCCACCAACTACTACTAGCAGATATTGTAGAGGCAATATATCTTTAACTAACCTTAAATTTTTTACTTTCATTGACAGACTTAATTGCTAAACAAGTGATATTGTGGTATTTAATACTAGGTGCAAAGCAGAGATTTGCTTCAAGAAGGAACATACAGTTATTACTTGAGACTACAACTTCAAGCATAGTACCTTAGTATTAATGCAAAATTCAAAAATAAAAATGAGCTACAATAAAAAGATGTAACCTTGCTATCTGAGCTCATTAGTAGTAATTTTATTAGTATCAGGAAACTACTCTTTTGAAAGTTTTTTACTCCATGTTTCCTTTAAATTTCCAGGCTTTTTCACTCAAATTCATCCACCTTCTACTGCCTTCATCAAACTCCCCACTGGCTGAACAGTGGGAACAAACTTCCTTATTAATTCGGAGCCTTTGCTAACCTCTGGAAAATGAATTACTTTTAATAAAGGCTTCATCAGAGCTCTTGTTAAAAGTAATTCAACTCACATAGCCCCATGACCTGGTGACCATGTGACTTGTGACATGACCATGCCCATGACATCAGTCACATCAGTTACACTGAGTGATATTAGGTATTCTCTTTTATTAGCACTTTATTATTTGTACCTATATTACCTTTATTAATATATTTTTAGATCTCTCTCTGCTAGCTGTGTAACTGAGTCACAGCTTCTAAAGGTCATCCTTACAGTCAGCCTCACTAAAATCCCTAAAACTAGTAGTAATCTAAGCTACTAGCTCAGCAAAGAAAGCAGAAGGTTTAGTTGTTAACTATCCAATAATGTTTTTGAAAGCCTAACTAATAGATAGTGTTTCCTTAGCAGAGGCAGAAGTAAGAAGATTGCTATTGAAAGCACCCAACTAAGAAGTAGCAGTATTGATCTCTTTGCTTTTACCCTTTAACATATATTTAGTACTTAGAGCTTTCTTCATTATTGAGAAAACCTCAATGTTATAAAATAAGAAAATGCTAACAAATAAAATCAGTTAGCAATCACAAACCTGACAGAACTGATGGCTGTAGCTGGTAGAAGAGGCTCAATATATATATATTGCAACTTAGAGAAACACAACTAAAAGTAAGAAGCTAGAAATTAAAGCAACAAATAAATAAGCAAATGAAAAAAGAGGCACCACTTACAAAGAGATTAGCAAAAGGTCAGATAAATAGGGAATTTTTAAAAGCAACAAATTAGTCATAACACCAATAAAGAATTGTATCCTTATAAGAACAGGCAATGCTAAAAGCTTTTAATTTGAGCCATTGGCAGTAGAGTTTTATAATGTTTGAAATGGCAAAGAAGTAACAAAAAGTCTTTGAAATCTGACATTAGCAAAAAAAAAAAAATTGACAAGCTATAATTGGCACTAAGCTAATTTAAACATAAAGGACCTAAAAAAGAGAAGCAAAATATTGTGATATATCTAGTACCTTTAGCACCATTTTTTGGACCTCTAATGGTGGCACATGATCTATTAACTGCAGAATGCCTCTAGCATTACAAAATAGCAACTTTTTGTAAAGATAAAGCAAAACTTCATTAAAACTGAACAAAAAAGATAAATTATGATGGCAGTAAGATAAAAATAAACTTTGACATATGTAGTGCAACAATCTGGAAGTAATTGATGAGATAGAATGTAACATAGAGGTTGAGAGAAGGAAAAGAATAATTAGCAGGTAAGAGGACAGGCACTAAGAATATAATAGTTAAACTGCTATTCTTGAGTCATAGCAACTAAATTTTGCTTAATGATGAACTTATAATTTGAATGGTTGTAAGGTTTAGTAGTAGAGTACTAAAATATAATAGCAATTACAATTTTGTACTATAAAAACTAGACAGTGTAAAATATAAAAAAGAAAAAATTGACAAAGTTATTTTATGACATGAACTTAGCTAGTAAAATCAGAGCCTCACAGCTTATTGCTTATTTTTGTCAGGTTCTGCTAAATCAGGGGCTTTTCAGGAAAGCAATGCCCTTACAAGGTGAACTTGATCTATAGATATTTAGATGTCTAGAGCTCTGGGGCTAGGATTCTAGAGTTTAAGATGTGGATAGGGAGTAGTCCCGGAGAATGGAACTTGATCCAGAGCTTCAGGTGTTTTAGAGGCTGGGGGTTGAAGGAGAGTCAAGTCAGAACTGGGGGTTCTAAGATAAGACCTGGTTAACAAATTATAAGTTACAAAATGCATACCAAACTTAGAGCATGCAATTATTCAGGTATGTCAGTCAAAGCGTACTAGTCAGTACATATCAGTTAAATAAAAGGGCATGCAACAATTCAAGTTAATATCAAGACTAGCAAATACAATGGGGAACTATGTGTCTTGGGATTCTGGGGTGTCTGGGATGGGTTTTGAGAGGCATTGAGTAGCAGGCTGAGACTGTATACTTGGATCACACATGTGAGGCATACAATCGATTGGCATGGAGGAAGCTGTGATGCATGATGGCTAGAAGCAGGTTGTGTGATCTGATTGTTGATGGCAGTTGATTCTAGGGTCTATGATGTAGGATTCCCAGGGGGGCTGGCTGATGGCAGTCTTGATGCATGTGATGGTGGTGTCAGCAGCTGTGGAAGCAGGGCACGTTGTGGGGTTGATAAAAAAGAGCCCCAGATGGGGCTCTGGGGCTGTTCCAGGGGGGTTTTGGAGGGAAGGAGTTGTGACATTACCCTTCTTCAGTGCTAAGACCCTCTGAAGTGCACATAGCTGGTGATTCAGACTGGAGTCCAATCATGGGATCTGGCACCTGACCTGCCATATATCAAGAAAAAAAAAATTTACTATTAAACTCAACCATGTCATATATACTGATGCATTCCCCAATGCCTTTGCCTACTAACAAAGTGGCCCCCTTAGTCATGTGGGAGGCCCAGAATATGCAATACTGTGAGCATGTGGCAGTGCTTGCCCAACATGAGTGTCACTGCATTGTTCACTTGCTATGACTGACCTTTCTTTTTTAGAACAATGCAATAATCCTGCCCCAGAAGCAGATCTCAGCTGGCTTCTGGAGCCTACTCCCAATGCAGGCTCCAGTATCCTCCCAAAGTCCTACCTGAGTTATCCCATGCCCACCTTTGCACAGAAGACTGTTCCCCCTCTCCATCTGCAACCCCCTTCTTGCCTTAGACTGCTTGCCCCCCATTTTCATCATTCCGGAATGGTAGTAGGGGCCATTTTGGAGGTTTCAGAGAGTCAATGTATTGCATAGGTGGACATAATGCAGGAGCTGTTTAAAGAGGCCTTGGAGAGGCTCTGGGGTCTACCTGCCCACACCTGGTGCATGAGCAATAGACTAGTAAGTGGTTTCTTACCTCTGGTCTCTTTGCTGATTTTGGTGCAGTGCTTGCACTGCACTCAATAAGTAATCTCCTGCCTGTTCAAGGTCCTGGGCCTCTTGTCTTACCAGAACACAGCTATATGTGAGGTGTGCCACCTCAACCATGAGCAATGTTCTGTATTAGTGCTATGAAGGGCATGTTGCATCTTTTGGGAATAGGAGTAGCCACTAGGGGAAGTTACCCAGAGGATGGGAGTCAAGGAGTGGAACTGGGTGGTGGAGCCAGTGGGGAAGGCGCCTGCAGAGGCATCTGGTGGGGGGTCAGAGGGCCAAGAAGTCATCTAGGTAGGGAGCCAGAGTTGTTCTGTAGTCTTGATCACCTGTCAGGCAGCCTGGGCCAGGACTAATAGTTATGAGAGTTGTGGGGGGTGCCTAGACAAAGAGAAGAGGCAGGCATTGCCCAGTCTCTCCCAAGGGCCTTCTAAGAGGGTGTGTCTGCCCATGGAAACCCCATCTCCAGCTTCCCCAGCATGCCTCTCTCCAATGACCTTTTCCTCCTTATCTAGGTGGCTGCTGGATGTTGAGGTGAGGGCCCTGCAGAAGTATTTGGGGCAGGTTAACTAGGAGAGGGAGGAGTGCGAAGAGAGGGCAAGGGAGGAGGCAGCATGCCAGAGGGGGCTGGAGGGAGACTACAAGACAGCCCTCCAAGAGCTGGAGGAAGTAAGAGTAGTTCAGAGAAAAGTTGAGGCCTAGCTGAATGCTATGAGGGCCAGGCTGGAGCAAGGGATGGGGCTCCTGGGGCAGGGTTCCTTAAGTCCAGGGCTGGTTGAGGCCTTGCATCAGAACACAGTAATTGGGTGCATGGCCTCCCTAAGTAAGTGCTCCCCTTTTGTGGTTAGGTCAATACTGATATTTTTAGGCTGGGCCTAGGAGCATTGTCTGCTTCTGGACAGAGCTGCCATAGCATTCTTGTCCCTGCAAGAGGGGTTGCAGTTGGAGGTGAGAAATTTTGGAGTAGAGCAGAGTCTGGACTTGCTAGGAAGACTAGTGACTGCTCACTGCCAGAGAAATGTCCCAGCTCCAGAGTTGTAGTTCAAGCAGATTCTGGACAAGGGCAAACAGCTTCCATTTTGGAATCAGTTGGCCAAGGAAGTGTAGCAGGAGCACAGTCTAGGGGGGTGGAGAAGGGTTTCTGGGGCTGGTCAAAGGGGGAGAAAGGTGAGGGTAGTTTGGGGCCCCAGCTTTAGGAGCCCCCCATTTTCTTGCCATTGTTTGTAAATTAGTGTATATATAAAATGTATATAATTAGTCTCCCAGAGTTAAAAAATAGTGTAAATAAGGTGGCAGAAAAACTGGAAAAAGCACCTTGCTTAGATTCTGGGGCACTACTGTGGAAGGGGACTAAAAGAGAATAAGTTTTTAGAGAGGGGGAATATACATGGAAGTTAAATCCCTACTAAGCCCAGAGGTGGAGATTATACCCACTACTGCCATTTGTGAGTCCTGCATCTAGAAGAGTTGTTTCTCAGGTGCCATTGCTGGAAGTCTCAGAACTTGTCAAGGGTGCCTTCAAGGTTCCAGCACAGTTCCCAAGTGTTGTCCTCTGGGCCATATCTTTGCCATTATATGAGAAAGTGAGGTCATCCACAAATGTTTTGGGAGTTGAGGATATTTTCAACCTCATAGTGGTACTTGTCCTTAACCTTGACCAGGGGAGGAGGTTTGGGGTGTCATTTGGGGAAGGGGTCTGAGGAGTGTCATTCCAGGAGGTAGATATGGAATACTGAGTGCAGACCTTTAAGTCCTGGGGGGAACTTGATTTTGTAGGCATGGAATGAGACTTTCTTCAAGATCTTAAATAGGCCAAGGCACTTGTGATCAAGCTTTGGGGAGGGCTGGCAGGTATGGAGGTGGCATCAATCTAACTATACTTTTATCCTGGGGGCCCAGTTGGGAGTGTTTTCTCATTTCCAGTTGGCATGTTTCACATAGGCCTAGTTCACAGTGTTGATTTCCTCCTGGAGGAATACATGAAGGGATTGAAGATCCCAGGTGACCTCATGGGCGGCATGCAACAGAATGCCCCAGAGCAAGGGTGATATCCCTTGTTAACAAAGAAGAGTAATACTCTGGTGGCCAAGTGCAGCATGTTGTTGTAGGTGAATTTAGCCAGGGAGAGCTTGGTGTACCAGTTATTTTGCAAGTAGTTAATATACAGCCAGAGATACTGCTTGAGAGACTGGTTGACTCTTTTAGTTTGACTATTGGTTTTGGGGTGGTAGGCAGTAGAGAGGCTAGTTTTTACTTCAAGGGCCTTGTATAGGGAAGTCCAAAACTTGGACATGAAGAGTGGGCCACAGTCAGAAATGATGTCATCTGGGAGTCTATATTTAGTGAAGATGTGCTCAAGGAATAGCTCCAGGGCAGTATCCATAGTGTGGCAGAGTAGGCAGATGCCCTGTTTGGTTAGCCTATACACAATGATGAGAATGGCATTAAACCCTTCTAATTCTGGGAGTTCAACAATGTGATTCAGGAATATGGAGGACCAAGGGTATCATCTGACTGGCAGGGGTTTCAGGAGTTCATAGGGCCAGTATTGGGAGACCTTGGCCCAGAGGCAGAGTTTGCAGGATTGAATATAGCAGGTCACATCCTTCTTTAACCCTGGCCAAAAGTAAGCTCAAGAAATAAGCTGGAGGATCTTATGTATCCCAGGGTGTCCTCAGAGCTTGTGGTTGTGGTGTTGGTGGAGAATATCATAGCAAAGTTGGGTGTGATCCAGAACATAAATGCAGCCATCCCAGAGGAGGAGTTTTTTATCAGGGGACAAGGAGGAAGCAGGGTCCTGGTCAGTTCCATTGGGGGGAGGGAGGTTGCGAGGGTTATAGTTGATAAAGTATTTATCTTGGGGGGCACAGTGTATCTGGCTCAGGATTCCTTCATTGTTTAAAATCAGTATGGCATTCAGATGTTTGGGAAGGATCACCATATAATGATTGAACACATTGCATTCTACCTTGAACAACTTCTTGGGATAGACATTTGATCATTGGGTAAGGGCATCGGGTTTAGCTCCAAGTTGTCCCAGGTAGTACTGGATTGTGAAGTTATACTCTGAGAGGATCTTGGACCATCAGGCCTTCTATTGACTGAGTTGCTTAGTCATGGTGATTGTACTTCCTTGATATTCTGGAGTTGCAGCCAGTTGACAATGGCTTTGACCTTGTTGGAGTCTATGCAAATGCCATCTGGGGATATAATGATGCTAAGATACTCAATCTCTTCTATGTGAAATGAACACTTCTCGGGCTTAGCATGGAGGTTGTGCTCCCAGAGGTGTCTAAAGACTTGCTGGATATGCTTCTGGTGGTCCTTCCTTGAGTTGGAGTAGATGAGGATATCATCCAAGTAGACAATCACAAAAATGTTGCTTATATTGTGGAAGATGTCATTCATAAAGTATTGAAACATGGCAGGGAAATTAGTCATTCTGAAGGGCATTACAAGATATTCAAACAGACTATATTGTGTGTGGAATGCAGTTTTCCACTTGTGTCTTGAGGCAATGCAGATATTGTTGTAGCTGGAGCAAAGGTTGATTTTTATGTAAATCTTAGTGTTGCAAAGTTGGTTGACCAGATTGCTAATGAGCAGAAGTGGGTAGTGATTTTTCTTGGTGATCTTATTGAGTCCCTAGTAATCAATGCAGAGTTAGAGAGAGCCATCCTTCTTCTTAGCAAATAGAACTGGGGCTCTGGCAGCAGAGGCAGAGAGTCAAATGAATCCCTTCCTAAGCATTTCATTGAGGTAGTCCTTGAAGGCCTGGAGTTTGACTTCTGACATGTTATAGATCTTGCTGAAAGGGAGGGTGGCTCCTTCCTCAAGGTCAATCATATGGTCATAGGAGTGGTGAAGAGGAATCTCCTTAGCATCACCTTCAGAGAATATGTCAGCAAACTCATAATACTCTGGGGGAACTACTTCTTAGAGGATCTGTTCCTCAGTTTTCTTTTCCAGGGGAATAGCATCCCCTCATAGGTGTTCTTCCAGGAGAGATAGCAAGGTGTGTAGCTGAAACATGGGGGTTCCATCCTTCATAAGACAGACAAAGGGGGCAGCTCCAATGATCCTAATGTCAAGTGTGTTTGAATTGATTGGAGTCATGGATGCATTAGCTGGAGTGGGTTTAACATGCATCTGGAACTGGCCCAAGTAGTTTGGCCCTTTGTATCTGTTCCAAGGAATGTTTGGGAGTTGAGCAGGGGCCTTGTGAGTTTGGGCAGGCATTGGTGGTATATGGCTGAGGGGGGCAACCTATTGCTCTGAGGGTGTTGGGCACCAGGTCACTTCCTAGGGCCCAAAGGTGCATCGCGGTTGGAGGGTGATCTTCAAGTCCCAGGAAGGTCATGGTGAGCATTCTCCAATCAATGTTGGGGTTAGTGTTATATAGCCAAGGTAGTCCTAGTACCATCAGGGTCAACTTGTAAAGTTACATAACCAGAAAGTTGGAAGTGAACTCATAACCATTGTCCAGGGTCATGCATCCTGAGTGAGATCTTTGGATGAGGCCAGAGGAGGCGGGGGTGCTGTTGAGGCATTGCAGGTGAAGGAGTTGGTTGAAGGAGTCATGAGGAAGATCAAGGGTATTGCTAATGAAAACTCCAGTAGCTCTGCTATCAACAAGGGCCAATATCGGTCCCAGGGCACTATTCAGCCTGGCATTAATGATGAAGGATTAGGATGAGCAAGACTGAAGTCCAGGGGGTAGTGTGGACCTGCTCAAGGAGTCCTTTGAGGTTGGGTCTGGAGAGTGAGGGATATTGAAGGGGAGCTGCTGGTTATTGGGCATTGGCTCCCAAGTCAGGCAAAGGGTGAGATGTTGCTAGTTAATGTGGGGGTTAGTGTCTTGGAGCCACAGAAGCCCTAAGATCAGGGGTGCAGAGGGGTGGAGTTTAGTAATCAACATTTAGAGGGTGTGAGTCTGTCTGTTAGTGAATGTAACAGGCATACACATGAAATAAGTGATATTCCCCATTGTGGAGGCATCTCCATCAAAGAGGCAGAGCCACACTGGGGCTGAGAGTCATCAAGCGGGTTCTAGAGAGGATAGACCACACCTCATTGATGAAGTTGTCTGTGGTGCCACTGTTGACAAAGGTGTTAAGGAGGGTTCCAGAGGGAGTGAGGCAAGTTTTGAGGAGGAAGGAGTGTGAAGAGTGGGAGGGTAGGTAAGCTGTGAGAGTGTCTTGTGCAAGCGTCATAGAATGAAAATATGAAACTAGGGTAGAGAAGATGTTGGAGTTGATTCTGCAATTTAGGGTGTCTTCTGAGTCTAAATTGCTAGGTCATTTTCTAAATATTCATAGGTGGTGTCCTCCTCTTCAAAGGTTTAGGTGGCATGTCCCATAACCTGTCATTGGGGGCACTCAGAGATGAAGTAGTCTTTCTCACCACAGAATATGCAAACATTCTCCCTTCTCCATCATTCCTGCACATCCTTTGGAACTTTAATCCAGGGTTGTCTCTTTTTCAGGAGCTGATTTGCTCAGAGGGCCTCTTTGTCCCATTCATCAGCAAAGTTGGGATTCTCAGAGTCTTCTGGGGGTTTCTTGGGGCTTGGCATATTGCCCAGTTCATTGGCAGCCATAGTAGCATTGAGTTGGGCCTAGAGGCAGGCATTGCTGCCAGAGTTAGTATTAGGTGGGCTGCGACTCACTGGGGGTCAGCCATTAGAGAATGTAGGTGGATCATTGCTTCAGGCTTGGGAGTTGGGGTTTTTACTAAAGAGCTATGGGGGTTCTCCCCTAAGATTCCAGAAGACTTAGGAGTTTGAGTACTTGCTGCAGTCTTCTCAGTATCATTGGTTGATCTGCATGACAAAGCTTGTATCCATTATAGGAGGGTTGTTTTGGAGCAAGTCAGAGGATGTTCTTGATATGTTGTGGCAGTGCATAGTGAAGGGCATACTGGAGAGTGCTGTAATTCCAACCTGTTTCATAAGCTTCCTTATCAAAATATACAATGAAGGTGGTGAAGCACTCTTTAGAGTGCATTTGGAGGTTAAAGAGGTTGTCCTTGGCCTCAGTCATAATGTTGTAGATCCTGAACTTTCCAGAGAACTTGTCAATGAAGGCTTGCCAGCGAGAGAGTGCTAGGTTGTCAGAGTCAAACTGGATGAAGGCTATGTAGTAGTCAAAGGCAATCCCCTGGAGGTACAAGGTAGCAAAGGCCACCTGGGAGCTGTTAACCTAGAAAGTGAGTGGCTTTGCTTGAAACGTATTAAGACATTGGGTGAGGAATGTATGCCATTTTCAGGGGTCCCGGCCTGTAAATGCATCAGGTTTTTGAATGTCCAGATATTCTTTGCAGGCAAGGGCATTACAAACATCATCTGGTCCAGTGCCATTGTGGGGAGGGGGGCTGGCATTGTAGTAGTAGTAATAATGGTTACTCCCCCCTCCTTGTGGAGGAAAGACACTAAGAGCAGGACTCCACCCACTTGGAGGGCTTTTTCTGGGTGGCTCACCTAGGGATCTGCATCCTAGAGGCCCATTGTCCCAAAGGGGTTTGTTCTGACTAGGGGGAGGCCTGGGTCTCTATGCAGAGAGTGGCAGAGGTGGTTGGTGAGTGTTTAATAGTGTTGAGTCAGTTTAAGGAGGGCTGGGTGCTGGAACAGGTGCTGGGTTGCATGGAGAATATTCAACCTGAGAAGGTTGCACTTGCATTGGAGGCCATAGGAAGTTCTATAGGTTAAAGTGAGGCAGTGATTTGCAATAAAAGCTGGGTTCTGGAGGGGCTAGGGCAGACATGGGAGGTGGTACCAGGAGATGTGGGTGCAGGGCATTGTTCATTGTTGCCATACATGGGCTTGTCAATGTAGCATAGCATGCTGTCCATGCTAGGAGTGTCTACTTAGGGTCTACTAGGGTTTGCCAGGGGCAGAGTTCAGGCATTGTCTATTTACAGGAGTGGTTCCAAGGATCTCTGGGGCTATCCCCAGGTCTCAAAGGTGCTAGAGATAGAGTTAGTTCTATGGCAAGTTAACAAGCCTACTATGTGGGCAGTAGGCTAATTGAATAGTCCTCCCACTAGGTTGAGGGACCACAGTATGGCTGAGGCATTTTGTTGCTCTTTCCATTGTCATTGCTCCAAAGTAGGGACCATGAAAGCTGCTAGAGCCAGTTCTGGGGGTTTCTGTTGAATATAAATTGAGTGACCTAGATCTGCAGGGTTGTTGAGGGGTCAAGGGGAGGGGGATGCATGGACTTTGTCAAGCAGTTGTTGCAACTCTTTGTGGAGGATCATGTTGCATTTATACTTTACCATAGTCTACTCCAGGAGTTCTCCTTGCATGAAGCAATCCCTGAATTTGACCAAGCAATGGGCCCAGTCCTCCAGAGTGCTTATGAAGTCATTGTGTCCAAAATCCATGAGTAGTGCCCTTGCCCACTGCATGAAGTCCTCTAGCGAGATTCTGAATGAGCATAGTACTTCATTCCATTGCCATTCATACTCCTTGAGGCATCATTATCCTACTAGCAAGGGAGGAGTCCTAGCAGGTAGAGTAGCAGTCGAATAATGTTGAGGAGGGTAGTCATAGTTGGAAGGTCTCTGGAGTTGGGGGGCAGAATGCTGGTAACTGTAATAGAGGGTGGGTGTAAAGAGGCCCTCACTGGGAGGAACTGGGCAAGATCCACTGAGAACTGGTGGAGTCTCCAGCAGGCCCCCAGGAATGCTCTGGTATGAGGGGACCTCCATAGATTGTGCTATGGCTAGGTTGGGTGGAGGGGCTTAGCTGGTTGAGGGCCCCAAATCATAGAAGGATGGGTCAGGGACTCAGTGGCAGTAGAGATATTGTGGTTTATATAGAAGGAGTAGGTAGGCAGGGCAGAGGATTTGTGTGGAGTAGTGGTCAGGGACCAGATACTCATAAGAGTTGGTCTGGTAACCCATGGAGTAGCAGGTATGAGTATATGTAGCTATCAAGAATGATGTAAGGAGGGGAGTTTTGATATTATATCAGGTTCCGCTGAATTAGGAGCTTTCTAGGAAAGCAATGCCCTTATAAGATGGACTTGATTTATAGATACTCGGGTGTCTGGAGCTCCAGGGCTAGGACTCTGGGGTTTAAGACATAGATAGGGAGTGGTCTCAGGGAATGAAATTTGACCTGGGGCTTTGGGTATTTTAGAGGCTGGGGGTTGGAGGGGGGTTGAGTTAAAACTGGGAATTCTAAGATGAGACTCAGTTAACAAATTATAAGTTGCAAAATGTGTACCAAACTTAGAGCATGTAATTATTCAGGCATGCCAGTCAAAATGTGCCAGTCAGTGCATACCAGTCAAATAAGAGGGCATGCAACAATTCAAGTTAATATCAAGACTAGCAAATATAATGGGGAACTATGCTATAAGTACTATGGGGCTGGATCTTGGGGTTCCGGGGTATTTAGGATGGGCTCTAGGAGGCATTGAGTAATGAGCCAGGACTGTATACTTGGATTGCGCATGTGAAGCATGTGATTGATTGGTGTGGAGAGAGCTGTGATGTGTGATGGCTGGAAGCAGGTTGTGTGATCTGATTATTAATGGCAGTTGATTCCAGGGTCTATAATGTAGGATTCCTAGGGGGGCTGGCTGATGGCAGTCTTGATGCATGTGATGGCAGTGTCGGCAGCTGTAGAGGCAGGGCACGTTGTGGGGTTAACAAAAGAGGGCCCCAGATGGGGCTCCAGAGCTATCCTGGGGGGGGGTTCTAGAGGGGAGGGATTGTGACAATTTTGACTTATGCTATTTACTTAACTTCTGTTCATTCTAGCACTTTTTGCCTACAGTTTATTATTATAGCCAATGTTTCTATTTATGATTTTCTCTTAATTATATTTATAGATATTACTTATAAACCTCATCTTTTATTTTACATTTTCTACAACTTTGCCTATTAGCCATTAGAATTATCAACAATCTAGCACTTTATCCAAGTAGCACTATATTCAAGTGGCACTAAAGAACTGCCTTTCCCTTATTGCCAGCCTATCAGCAACTGCATGTAACTAATGATAGTGCAACACAACTATATATTCCTGCATGGTGAGCCTGCCCATTTATGTTATCCATGATTAACAATGATAGTGCTACTACTATACTACTACTATTTCAACAGCTTTGCATCTAATAAAAATCTGTCTGAACTCTTCCATTATTTAATTTAGTGCCTGATTAACTTACTTGAGTTACTTATTATATCCTCATTATATGATATCTGTTATGCTTAGCATATTGTAGCAAATATGTAGTAATTGTAGAGCAGTTTTTAATCTTTATTATTTTCTTTTTAGCAACTTTCTGCAAATACATTAAAACTTTGGTGTATACTCATTAGCATTAAAAGTGATGCTAGAGGTTTTCAATATATCATGATGCCTTGCTTCTCTTCTCTATGTTCTCTATATTTGGATTAGCTAAGCTTTATTAAAAGCTTGTTGATTCTCTTTTTTATGCTAGTGTCAGATTTTAATAGCTTCTTGTTGCTTAAATTCTCTCAGTTTATAATTATATAAGCATATTTATATTGAATGTAATTACTAAATTCCTATTATCCTATCCTATATTGATAGCAAACTCATTACTGATAGTATTGCAACATGAGTAGATATTCACACATGCTGAGCCTGCACCAACTGCTCTCACCCTCCTCATCCATCATTATCATTAGCAAGCAACAACTGCATTACTACTACCACCACTATCTCACAGCTTTTATATCTATTGAGAATATGTTTAGATTCCTCTGCTATATAGTCTAATATTTGACTATCTTTTTAACTTACTTTTTTACTTCTACTATATTTTGCTTAAGTTTTCTTATGCTAAGTAATTAGTGGTTGGAGAAGTAAAAGCTTTTAACTATCTTCTTACAATTTGTAAAAAATGGAAAATTAGAATAAAGAGCTTAATTTATTTAAATAAAGTAATTTTTTTTAATGATAAAGATATAAACTATATATGTAATGGTTTTATTATTTCAACTTTTATAAAAATGAATATTAAAAGCAAGGATAAGAGTACTAAAATTATATAGTATTTATAAAGAACAAAGACAAACTTTTCTAAGCCTATGAAGGGCTTTGGCTAGAAGAAAAAGAAGGAGAAATAGTGGCTAGCTTATAAGCTTTACTGCAAATTATCTTAAATTAAAATTAAGAGGTCTTTCTTAGGCAATTGAAATATTACAATTATAAATTTAATAAATAATAAAGCATATACTAGAGCAATTGTACAAATTGTTAACAATAAAGAAATGACTTTAATTAAAAAATTAAAGCTTTTACATTTTATTCTAATTGTAAATAATGCTAGAAAACTCTTTACAAAAATTAAAG
>QLON01002232.1:0-41259 GCA_003313675.1 Termitomyces heimii | reverse complement strand
GCGTGTCATCCATGCTGGTGGTGTCCGCCCGGGGTCTACTGGGGCTCGCCGGGGGCGGGGGTTGGGTGTTGTCTGTTTACGGGAGCAGCTCCAGGGGTCTCTGGGGCTGTCCCCAGGTCTCAAAAGTGCTAGGGACAGAGTTAGCCCTTCGGCGAGATGACAAACCTACCGTGCGGGCAGCAGGCTGGTTGAATAACCCTCCCGCCGGATTGAGGGACCGCAGTATGGCTGAGGTGTTTTGTCGTTCCTCTCGTTGTCATTGCCCCAGAGTGGGGGCAGTGGGGGCTGCCGAGGCCGGTTCCGGGGGTTCCCATCGGATGTGAATTGAGCGTCCCAGATCCGCGGGGTCTTTGAGGGGTCAGGGAGAGGGAGACGCGTGGACTTCGTCGAGCAATTGATGCAATTCCTTGTGGAGGATCGTGTTGCACCGGTACATTGCCATAGTCTGTTCCGGGAGTTCTCCTCATGAGAGGCGATCCCCAAATTCGACCAAGCAGTGGGCCCATTCCTCCGGAGTGCCTACGAAGTCATCGTGTCCGAAATCCATGAGTAGCACCCTCGCCCACCTCGCAAAATCCTCCGGCGAGATCTGGAGCAAGCATAGTACTTCGTCCCATTGCTGTTCGTACTCCTCAAGGCGTCGTTGTCCTACGGGCGAGGGAGGGGTCCTAGCGGGTGGGGTGATGGTCGGATAATGTCGAGGGGGGTAGTCATGGTTGGGAGGTCCCCGAGGTTGGGGGGCGGGGCGCTGATAGCCATAGTAGGGGGTAGGTGCAAAGGGGCCCTCGCTGGGGGGTACCGGGCAAGGTCCGCTGGGAACTGGTGGGGTCTCCAGCAGACCCCCGGGGAAGCTCCGGTACAAAGGGACCTCCACTGGTCGGGCCATGGCTAGGTTGGGCAGGGGGGCCCGGCTAACCGAGGGCCCCAGATCATAGAGGGATGGGTCGGGGGCCCAATGGCAGTGGAGGTATGGTGGTTCGTACAGGAGGGGTGGATAGGTGGGGCAGGGAGTCTGCGCGGAGTAATGATCCGGGACCGGATGCCCGTAAGGGTTGGTCTGGTAGCCCATGGGGTAGTAGGTGTGAGTATACGTAGCCATCAAGAATGGTGTAAGGAGGGAGTCTTGATATTATATCAGGTTCCGCTGATTCAGGGGCTTTCCAGGAAAGCAATGCCCTTACGAGGCGGACTTGATCTATGGATACTCGGGGGTCTGGAACTCTGGGGTTAAGGCTCCAGGGTTCAAGATGCAAACAAGGGGTTGGTCCCGGGGAAAAGGAACTTGACCCAGGGGTTTTCGGGGTTTTGTGGGGGTTGGGAGTTGGCAGGGGTTGAGTCGGAACCGGAGGTTCTAAGACGAGACCCGGTTAGTAAAATTAGAGTTGTGAAGTGCGTACCAAACTTAAAGCACGCGATTATTCTGGTGTGCCAGTCAAAGTGTGCCAGTCAATGCATACCAGTCAAACAAAGGGCACGCAACAGTTTAGGTAATATCAAGACTAGCGAATACAGTGGTGGACTACTCTATAAGTACTATGGGGTCGGGTCTTGGGGTTCCAGGGTGTCTGGGATGGTTTCCGGAAGGTATTGAGTAGTGGGCCGGGACTGTATACTGGGATCGCACGTGTGGGGTGCGCAATCAATTGGCGCAGGGGGATTGTGATGCATGATGGCTGGAAGCAGGTAGCGGGATCCAGTGGTTGATGGTGGTCGATCCCGGGGTCTGCGAAGCAGGGTTCCCGGGGGTTTGGCTGATGTCGGTTGTGATGCGAGTTAGTGGTGGCGTCGGTAGTTGCGGGGGCGGGGCGTGTTGTGGAGAGGGTCCCGGGTGAGGTCCCGGGGTTGTTCCGGGGAATTCCAGAAGGGGTTGTGACAACAATTGCCTATATAGAGGTTACAAGGCTCCCTTCTGTGCTCATTCTGAAGGAGCTATAGAACAGAAATAGTTTTAGGCTGCATGAGAAGCCATGCATGCTACTACTGCACAAGGTAGTAAGGCAAAAAGATCCTCCAGCACAAAGACATATACTCAGCTTGCTAGGCCTGGTGGAAAGATATACCTTATAGAAGAAGGCAAATCAAGCAAATTGCAAATGCTGAGCAATACTGACATACCAAGTACTATAATGACTCTTTTTGCCAGCCTTGCTACCAACAGCATCTCTACCAATGCAGCAACTAATAATATTGAGTAAGAAGGTTGAATGGCAGTTATCATAGAAGAGGAGGAGACAACTGTTGATTGAACAAAGTTTTCCATGACAACCACTCAAATGGCACTATCTGCTACTATTGATTGCCCTTTCTTCAGACTCTAGTGCTACAATCCACATATCCCCATACAAGTTAGACTTCCACAGTATCAAACTCATAACACTGAAGGCCATAAAGAGATGGAGGCTCCACTATTGTAGCTCACAGCATAGGATGCATCAAACTGTATATAGCACAGAGAAAACTACTTAGTCTAGAAAAGGCACTATAGATATCAAAATCCACAGTTTGGCTTATATTGATTAGCTATCTGTCCACTAATAACAATACATACTTCTGCTTTAACAATTATAAGGTTTGCATTATTGACCAGAACACTTAGCAAGTTGTTGCTAAGAGACTTCTGGTCAAGGAAAAGAGATTCTATATGCTCAATCTGTTAAATGCTCCTACAGAAGTTGCCTACACTACCCAATATAGCATCACACTTAAGACTTGGCATTGATGGCTTAGCTATGCCAATTACCAAGCTATTCACCATCTAGCCTGTAACTACAAGATCAAAGATGCACCAAATTCTTTCTCTGCTACATTACTAAAATGTAACAGCTACATTCTGAGAAAACAAACTAAAATGCTAGTACTGAAGGTGGAAGATGAGGAGTGCAGAGAAAGGTATAGATTTGAGATTATGTGGGCAGACCTAACAAGACTAATCAATATATAATCCAGATTCAGAAATCACTATATATTAGATATTGTTAACAACTCTAGCAATATGGCCTGATCTATACCTCTTAAATCAAAGGACAGAGCATTTAATGCACTCAAAGCTTGGAAGATGAAATCAGCCTAAAGATTGAGAAGTATCAAACTGGTTTTGATAGTGAGCTTTATAGCAAGGCAATGGATTAATGGCTCAAGACAAGAGAGGTTTTAAGCAAACACAGTGCACCATACACTTCAGCTTACATCAGCTGAGTTGAAAGGATGCATTACATACTAATAAAAAAGGCTAGAAGCATAAGAATAGACTCAGGATGCTTAGAATATCTGTGGAATGAATTTTATCTCACAGCCACCCATCTTTATGCAAAAACTCCCACAAAATCACTGCATAAAAAAACACTATATGAGCTCTAGTTTGGATATAAACTGAGCTACTCATACATGTGTGAAATTAGATGTTGTGCCTTCATATTCATATAGACTCACAATTCTAAGATCAAACCCAGGTCCATCAAATGCATGCTCATTGAATATAGTCTAGATTCTAAGACATATTAGTGTTGGGATAGAGTGAACAAAAAGATATATCAATTGTTTCATGTGAAATTCATTGAACAACATAAAGTACTAAATGCAACACTTATAAACACACCAAGTAGAAGATCTATTCCATTAGTTCTCTCTCTGCAAGAATTAGACAAAACTGCAATACTATTATCCTAGGAAATAAGTGATGACTTTAGCTATGACATAGATCTTAGTACTGTTGCAACTCAATAGCTCATTACTGCAGTCAATAACTCAGATACAACCTACAATTACTAGCATAATATGCCACAAAATCCAATCCCTTAAAAGTCTAAATATATTTGATGACTAACTAAAAAGGCATCAAATGATTAGAACCAACTGCTGACCAGACTAGATAGAGTCATGAGAGAGATAAGGGAAGAAGAAGCATGACTGAAGAAAACCAGAGCTGAGAAAAGAGTACAAGGTAAACAGCTAACTATAAGTGATACACCAGCATTTACATATGAGGAACCTGGATAAAACACTAAATTAGTGCCAGCATATACAAATGATAATGTGGATATAGACTCCAATTAAATACTTGCAGCAATATCACATACTAGTAACTTAGAATCCATGCTCATGAATAAGGATGAAGAGCCAAGGACCTGGAAGGAAGCAAAGCTATTGTTAGAGAACCACCCATTTGAAAGTCTCTTAGCCCATGCTTCCTTTTAATTTTCAGGCCTTTGCACTTTAATTTATCTACTGTTGAGCACTTTCATCAAAATCTTCACTGGCTGGACCATGGGAACACACTTTCTCATTGATCTGGAGCCAATACCAGACTGTGAGAAATGAATCACTTTCAATGAGGGCTCTGATGGAGCCCTCATCAAAAGTAATTTAATTCACATAGCTTCATAACCTAATAGCTATATAACTTGTGATATAACTATAATCATGACTATAACATCAGTCACATCAGTTACACTGTGATGTTATAGTATGATATCACATGTGACAGTCACATGACCTGACCTCAGAATATTTTCTGTCAACAGGCAGAGTGAATCCTTTAAACTTGTTTTCTTTGAATTTTCCTTTACCAGATTAGCATCTTATCATTTATATTTATCTTACCCTTATTAATACATTTTTGGATTTCCCTCTGCTAGCTGTGTGACTGAGCCACAGCCTCCAGAAATCACCTTTACAGCTATATTCAGACACATTAAAATGAGTAAAGGCATACTACAAAAAAATTGATTTTTTAAAGAGCATGAATATTTACAAGCTTATATTATAATCAGCAGTTCCACTTGGCTACAAAGTTTGAAGAGGGTGCCCCATCTTTAAAATCAAAAAAGACAAAAAAGGAAATGCTGTCAAGTATAAGGTACAACTAGTCTTTAAAGGCTATGAGCAAATTTATAACAAGAATTATAATAAAACTACCTCACCTATAGTGTGTATGGAATTATGATGCATTCTGCTATATATAGTGGCAATGAAGAGATGAGATGCCACTCAAATTGATGTAAAAGACTGCATTTCTATATGGCATCCTGCCTAATAATAAAGTATAATATATGAAGTAACTGGAAAGCTTTGAGAAACTAGAAAAAAAAAACTGCATTTGCAAACTAATACAAAGCTTGTATGGTATGAAGCAAGCAGGCAGGATATGGAATCAAACCTTAAATAAGAGGATGGTTTTATGGAGATTTACTCACTTTGCATGTAAGTCTTACATCTACTACAGAAAAATATTTACTGGCACAACCATTGCAGCTATCTGTCAGGTCCCACTGACCTGGAGGCTCACTCTGTTGAGTAAGAGCCTACTAAGGGGCACTTCAGGATTAGCAATTTATACAGGGGAGTTAGTAGGTGGAAAGAGGAAGACAAAAGATAGATATGGGGAAGGGGAAAAGGGAGATGGGATTGGGGACAGTAAGAAATAAAGAGGGAAAGTAATAGAAGGAAGTAGACCGAAACAGGAGGAATCAAGTAGTAGGAGGTAGATAGGGATGAGAGATGGGAAATGGAGATAGCAAGGAGAAAGTGAGATGAAGTGGGGAGAAAGGGAACAGAGTTGAGCGGAGAAAAGTATGGAGATTGGAGGAGGGGAATAGAGAGATAATATGGAAGATAGAGGTTGGATGAGAGTTAGAGTCAAGACAAGTTGTGGACAAGGTCAAATAATAGTTGGAGGTCAAGATAGGAAAAACTGGAAGTGTTGGGGGATTTTAAGGTGAAAGATAGAGGTGGAGACAAGAGAAGGGAGAAAGAGAGGGAAACAAGTCGAGATGGAGACAAGGAAAAAGAGATAAATTTGGGAAATGGATATAGATGACAAAGACAATTGTTAGGTAATTTCAAGATTACCCTACTAGCTACTCAGAGCCCTCCCTATATACTCTGTAGGTCTCAGAATGACAGAGGTGATCGTGCAGTGGCAGGAAAGATCAAGCAGTGGTGGGAAGGATTGCATGGAGATGGAAAGTGGGGCAATCAACTGAATGTCGTAGCATGGAGCAATAGCAGCAATCAAGCTGGGGTTGTTGGTCATAATCCATGGTCAGAGGAATCCAGGGTTTGGAGTCAAAGTCCAGGGTTTGTAGTGATGGGGTCTGGGGAGGGTGGAGTTCCGGGGTTGCGTGGGGGGGCTTGGTGATGGCAGAGATCAGATCAGGAGAAAAAGGTGGGTAGGGTGTGTCATTGTTGGTGTGGTTTAGGGTTGGGTTATGACACTATCTATATAAATGACTTTTTCTCCATTGCTACTTTCTCTCCATTGCTAGCTTTAAAAGTGAGAATGAATACTTCAAAGCTCAAATGCATGAAGCCTGAACCATATTAGACCTTGGAACACCATACTACATTGTTAGAATATTAATAGAATGGAACCATAGTAACTATGCAGTGGCATTATCACAATTAGCATTTATTGACAAAGTTATTTAACAGTTTAATCAGAAAAATGCACACCCACTGTCTTTACCTATGGAACTAGAGCTAAAACTCAGAAGACCTTGACACAAAAACTAGACCTAGGAGGAAACAAATAATATCTCCAAATTGCCTTACAAATTGTTAGTAAAATATCTTCTATACATTGTAATTGCTATATAACCTAACATAGTATTTGCAGTATAATAGCTGTTACAATACTTCAACAACTTTGATAGAGTATACTGGAACATGGGCATCCATCTAATTTGCCACCTGAAAGGCATTAAGGCTTTTAAGCTCAAACTGAGCAGTGCATTTAATATCCCTGCAATAGTTTCACAAATGCAGACTGAGCCAGTTATCTGGATACCTGATACAGCACCAGCAGCTATACATGGTTACTAGGTTTAGAAGCTGTTTTTTAGTCTATTTGCAAATAAAAAACTGTTATAACTTCATTCTGCAAGGTAGAATATATGGCAATGTATGAATTAACATAAGAATGTATTTAGTTACAGATGTTGATAAAAGCACTTATAAAGGCAATCTCTGGAGGCTGTGGCTCAATCACACAGCTAGCAGAGGAAAATTCAAAGATGTATTAATAAAGGTAAAATAGATATAATAATGGGGTGCTAACCTAGCAAAGGGAAATCCAAAGAGAATAAGTCTAAGGATTTACTCTGCCTGTCAATAGAAAGAGTCATGTAACTGTCACATGTGACATCATGGTGTGACATAGTCACACTGATGTCATGCCTTGTGACCAATGTGACCAATGTCATGGTCACAGTCACATTACAAGTTACATGGCCACCAAATTATGGGGGATGTGTGAATTAGATCACTTTCAATGAGGGCTCCATCAGAGCCCTCATTGAAAGTGATCCATTTCTTACAGTCTGGTATTGGCTCCAGATCAATGAGGAAGTTTTTTTCCATGGTCTAGCTAGTGAAAATTCAATGAAGGCACTCAATAGCAAGTGAATTAGAATGCAAAGGCCTGAAAATTAGAAGGAAACATAGGCTAAGGAACCTTCAAATGGGTGGTTTTCTAATAGCACTGGGCTAGGACTTTTCTTTGAAACTAATCACCATGTTTTATAATAACAAAGTGGCCATTACACTATTAGAAGACTCAACTGCCCACATAAGAGTCAAACATTTCAATATAAAGTATTACTTTATTTAGAAACATAAACAAATGGATGAGATCATCATGAAGTATATTAATATAAGAGATAATGTCACAGATATATTTACTAAGGCTCTTCTAAAATTCTTGTTTCTATAATAATGCCAAATCCTTAGCATATCCTAAAGCACCACAATTCACATATAAGAAAGAATAACTAATGGCAATAGTTTATGGTAAGGAAGAGTATTGAGATGTGATAGTGTAATGGAGTACCACTTACCATTGTTAGGGGTCAAGAGGGCCACTAGCTGCTTTGTCCAATATATATTATAAGGACACTGCCAATCTATGAGTACTCTCAATTTAGTTTATACACTATTGAGGGTATATTATAAATACTTATATATATATGGACCTGTACTTACATTGTACCTAAACAATCCACTTATGATGTATTACTCTAGGTACATAAATACAGTTTGGTTTATGTACTACTGAGGATAATCTACTTATAGTGTATTACTCTAGATATAAATAATAGTCTTTATCTATCTGTGTATTGCTCTAGTTTTAACACTATTTCATTGATTAGAACTCCCACACCTGCAACATTTGGATGTACAGGCCATATCAAGATGGAGAAGCTAATATTAAGTTAAACCATTGACCTTTCATTAATTATATTTCCTCTATACAATTATATAAAATCTCTGCCTCATGCAGAACCATCTGGCATAGGCTCTAAGCCTACATATAAGGAAGATCTCCACAATTATAATATAGATGATGCAATGGCTGATTCATTTCAAAAGCTGGAGAACTCTTTTATTACCCCTATACTAAACTTATTGATGGCTTAACTATTATAATTATTTGAGACTATATAATAGTTTGATTATTAAGTGTATAGTGAAGCAGAGTGCATATAGTGGATATATTGATATATCTGTCTCAATAATGAGATAAGGCAAAGCTATTAATCATCAAAAAGTCTAAATAAAAACAGACTTTTGCTAAAAACTGTAGATAAATGATATAGCTAGAACCACCTTGAAAAGCCCTCTCCATATCATGTTAAATCAGCCTTATTAGTGGCCTAAATGTTGAGAATTCAGCTTATCAGTATTTTAATCTAATGCACAACCAAATCAATTATATAATCATGATTATGATCATATGACTATGCTTAGATTTCTGGAGATTAGGTGACTTATCTTAAGAAAAGCATCACACCTTGACAATAAAATAGGCATATTTTAGTAAGAATACATGTGAATACCTACATATTAGGTATCATTTTGATTGCCTAATCAATTCATACACAATGAAAGTTGTCCAAAGGCATTTTGTGGTGAATTGATAGAGGGATCAGTAATTTGATGAGAAAAGCTAAATTTAGCTATTAGGGAAAAATGAGCAGGCTTTAGTAAAATGCTTATATTTCAATAGAAAGATCACTAAACTCTATTGTATTTGATATTGTTGAAAAGAAACTAGAAAATATCATGTATTATAGGGAAGAAAAATAATATAAATAGAGGGTGATTTTGTAACATTTAGCAGGTTGCTAATTGCTCATGCTTAAAATCTCCAGAGAGTGGATATGTTAAGCTCAAAGCAATAATATACTTCAGGTTAATAGTTTGATATGCTTTTTAGACCTTCTTTTGGTATAACTAAGGTTGCATTGACTGAAAATCAATAAACTCTATTACCCACCTATATATTTTATAAAAGTACTTTGTAAAGTGTAATTGAGCCCCAGAACTTAGTGAAAGCTAGTTCATTTGTGATTGCCTTTATTCAAATTAATCCAAATAACCTAATTTTGCATCAATATTTACATAGTATTGTAGTAATCTTATTTACTTATATATTATATATTACTGGACTTAGCTGCTTTGTAAGCAGCTTACTTTTTGTATAGATATATTAACAATAGACCAGGACTAGTCTGACTCAGTGAGCCTACACTGTGAGCTAACTAATAACTTTATTACAAGCTACTATACTATTTATAGTAACTTGTTATATCTTGCTCATACTAAATTGCATAAATGAGGAATTCCTTGACAGAGTTTATTACTGGGGATAAATTATCATTTCTAAATAGCAACTTCTGCATCTCAGCTAGTAAATCATCCACAAATGCTTTGCAGATTATATATAGATTGGAATATACTAGCATATTCTATGCATGCTCTAATAGAATATTATATAACTGTTATACCCCAGTGCTGTCCTTATATACAGCATTTCTAAATGCCTCTCTGGCATCTTACATAATGAATGGACTGACAAATTAGTTATACAGTCCTTTTAGGGTGTCTTTTAATATCCAATGTTCAACAATATACTTGATATATAATATAGTGCTTATATTATGCTTTTGCTTTCCCTTTGAAAAACTATATGAGTATAAACACTCATTTGCAGTTCATCTCTAGACTTCCCTAACAGCATGCTGCCAAGTAGTAGCACATATTTATTGCCCAGTCTTCTAACTGGAAAAACTAGTATTCACTAGTATATGCATAAATATATTTCCTATTGCTTTTAAAAGCTTTTACTTTCTTTAGGAATCTAAACTTTATACCTAATGCATTGTTAACCAATTAATTAAGCTAGTTATACATATCCAATCAGTAGTCTTTGGCTGCCTCATTTATACTTGGCATCCTCTCTCAAACATTCATTATTACTAGTTAACTGTGCTCTATATATACTTCAATCATTATCTTACTAGTTAATAAACCATTAATTTTGCATTCTTTGTGGTAACTGCTTTAGTGCTAATTAAGCACTTGGTCCACTTCTCTTTTTGAGGCCTGCAACCCTAGTTCTTGTACTGAGCTTTTTCTTCATGGCAGCTGTTATTGTGCTTTTATCTAAGATGCATCTCATTTTATCTATAGAAGTAATTTTATATGCTTCTTCAAACACTACTCCCTAGTTAATATTTAACAACTCTCCTTCTGCAGCTATATCTGCATTATGTATTCTCTAGTAGCTGATCTGATCAGTTTATGACATCACTATAGGCATTCTTCTTAGAGCTCTACCACTCTTAGCTATCTTCTCTTTTAGAAATATGGAAGTTGCTACTCTTACTCTAATGGCTGGAAAGTCAGATTCCTCCTTCACTTGAGCTACCTGCTCAGAAGCTAGCATTAATGTTATCATTTCCATTACCAATAATAGTAATGGTACCAAGTCTAATAATGCACATTGTTGTTGAGCTACTACTTGCTTTGTAACAAAGTTTTCCTAGGATTTGTTTGCATCTTTAGGTGCATTCAATTAGCTAATAGCCTGGCTTATAGCAAGGGCTTTCTGATCCTATATCTGCTTATACATGGCCATGCTAGCTGAGGTTGCAGTAGATATTGCAGAACCTTGCACTTGCTTATGTATTATGTACTGCTAAACTTTCAGCTCAAATATCTATGCATAGAGTTTTGCATACTCTGCAAATTCTTTGTCCAGAATTTCCTAACCTCATCAAGTCATTATTTCTAAGTGTTTAAGCATATAAATCAACAGACACTGATAAGTTGTCATTTTCAACACTGGATATTTATTCAGTATAATCTGTAGCTAAACTTTCAGTGTTAATTCTGCTCTTAATCCTTTGTTCTTGTTATTATGACTCCACCACACTCTCCTAGGCACAATTACACTAACCTCCACCCACTTTCTTTTCTAGTATCTAACCACTGCTGATTTAATTATTGGGCTTTCTCAAAGCCTATGCTCTTTGATAACCCAACCATACTCAGCTCTTTTAGTGAGGCTAAATTACTCCCAACACTAGACAGATACTACTTCACAAGATTACTCCATAGCTTCTGACTTCCATGCAATCATTTTACTACCTAACTATGCTAAGGCCCAAACTTCTCCAGCACACAATCACTTCCAAAGTCTAAAACATTCTACAAGTACTTAGGTAGTAGCCTCATAGTCAGTATAATAGTCTTGATATTAGCTTTGCTTATATATCTCTAGTTTTTCTATTCATTCTCCTTCTTCTCCATAATATTACTCTCTCAATTTTATCTTATATATTTTCACACCTGCTTCATTTCTCTCCTCAAGTTCTTTTCCATCTCTGCCTCATCTTATTCATTGCCTTTATCTTTATCTCTCTTTCTCTTTCTTTTTTCTATTCTTTCTTCTCCTTAACTCAATTTAGCTCTAACTTCCAATTTCCCAGTTCTTTTCCATATTCTCATTTTACTATTTTCTTTCTATTCCATTTCTCTTTCTATTTATCTTTCTCTATTACCTCTGCTTCATTTTCTTCTCTAATCCAATCCTACTTTCTCTCTTACCTACTTCTTACTCTTATTTCAACTCCCTTTTTTTATTTTATTTTCTTATTTTACTTACCTCAGTTCTATCTACTTTTCTTCTTCTTTAGTTTCCAACTTCCATTTCCTTCCTCCTATATTCTCCACTTATATAATTCTATTATTCCTTCCATCCCCCATGATTCTTCTAGTCTAACTCTAGTGCCAACTTTAAACCTCTATATATGTCTCTCTTTTTAGCAAAAAATAACTAGTAGGTTCCTACTCAATAAAGTGAGCCCCTGAGTCAGTGGAACCTGACACTTATTAGATAATACTTTTTTATAGATGCTTTTATCTCTGTTTCTCTTGCACTAATTTTTTCAGCACTGAATAATTTAACCCCTTTACTTTAGGCACTTACCCTCTATTTACACTGGTTTTTTTAGCCTCTTCAATTTCTTCTAAGAGCAAATGTAGCTCTGCATATTTCATTTTATACTGGATAGTATTAACTGAGGCTCTGCTTGCCTCTACTTCTTCTTGCATAGGCTGAACAGCTTAAAATGGCAGACTTAATTCATTCACTTTCTATTAATTTCATCAAACTCCTCACTAGCTGGACCATAGGAATAAACTTCCTTATTGGTTTGGAGCCTTTGCTATACTCTAGAAAATGGATCACTTTTGATAAAAACTTCATCATTGTCCTCATCAAAAATAATCTAAGTTACACAGCTCCAGTTCTAGTGGCTATGTGACTTATGATGTGACTGTGACTGTAACATCAGTGTGACAATGTCATACCATGACATTACATATGACAGTCATGTAACTTGACCTTAGAATATTTTCTATCAATGAGCAGAGTAAATTCTTAAACTTGTTCTCTTTGAATCTCTCTTTATCAAGTTAGCACCTTATTGTTTGTACTTATATTACCTTTATTAATACATCTTTGGATTTTCCTCTGCCAGCTGTGTAACTGAGCTATAGCCTCTAAAAGTTGCCCTTATATTCACTATACATAATCTCATAAATAGGTTAGTGTTTTTCTTGCACCTAAGTGTACTAATAATGAGTGTGCTTTAGCTATTATAATTTCCCTTATGCTCCATCTAGAAACTATTATAAGTGGGATGCACAATACTTTGGTCTCATTAGTTTTTAAATATAGAAGCTAGTTTTTAGTAAGTTCAAAATTTTTGTATTTCTTTAAATTCTTTACAATGTCAATAAAGATTAGGTTCTTTGCATATTTGTTATATATATTTTCTAGCAAGTTAATAAGTTCACATCTTCTTATTAACCTCTCTTCAAAGGAGATAAGTTGTAAGAATTCTACTAGTGCTTTGAGTTGTTTTGCCTATGCTAATATTTGCTGATCTCTTTCTGCTTCCAGCAATAATTTATTGCTAATGTTATTTGGTTTTTTAATTGGTATATATATAGTTAATTTTTTTTCTATACCTTCACTCTCCTTTTATTGCTGAGGTCTCTTCAGCACAAAACTTCTGGACATTCTGGCTACAAATCTCAAGCTGTTTCTAGATGCTTCATTTTAGCTAGTGATTGTATTTTGCAATTTCTATAGTATTTATTTTGCCCTGGAGTAGTTGGCAATGCCTTTTGACCTTGATGATCATTTATTGTGTGAGCCAGATTTGCTTCTTGTTGCTCTACATTGGTAGCAGTTCCTTCATCCAAGTATAGGTCCTGTTGAGGGCTACTAATCTTTGCTATCATGAAGTCTATACTTTCACCTTCTTTATTAATAAGTAAAAGCATTGATATCATGTGGGCCCCTAGTGCATCAATAGTAATGACATCATGGTATGTGTACTTGCTTTGTGCATGCACTATTCCTGGTTCATCATTTGAATAAATGCTTGATAATGCATCTAATAAGATATTTTCTATACTAAGCACATATAAAGCTTCAAAATCAAATTCTGTGATTTTTTCTAACCATTTTACTTGGTGTCCTGACAGATTCTTTTATTCTAGTAGTGTAATCAATCCTTTATAATCAGTAAGCCACTTGAAGGATGCTTCTTGCAATATGTCACAATGGTAAAGCATAATTTTGACTCTAGTAAGCATTTCAATTTCATATATATGATAGTTCTATTAAGCAAAATTAAGCTTTGCAGAATAGAAAGCAGCTACCTTAGCATGCTTCTAGTCTTTTCCTTGACTTATTACTCCAGCTACACTAGTAACACAACTATTAGTAACTATATTGATGGGCTCAGCTAACTTACTATAATCTAATGGTATTTTATAATGATTCTGACACTGTGATGCTAGCTTCTTAATATCTTCAAAAGCATGTTGATGAGTGTATTTCCATTGAAATGGCATGGTGTCACCAGTTAGTTGATGGAGAATTCTCATTGGTATCCTTACATAATTAATATCATCTGCAAGATAACTTGCTGCACCTAGAAAATCTCTAAGTCTCAGTATGTATGAGTTTTTCACTTAATAAGGGCATCAATCTTGTTAGGATCCATTTAGATCCCATCATCATCAATCACATACTCCAGGATTCTGATTTCTGAGCACAAAAACTAAAGCTTATCCTTGCTAAATTATAGCTTTTCTCAGTTAAGGATGTCAATTACTAATTTGATGTGTTTAAAGTGCTCAGCCAAAGTGATTGAGTAAATGATTAAGTCATCTAAATAGACATCTAAGAATTTTTACAGATATGAGGAAAAAATATAATTCATTAGTGCTTGATTAGTAGCTGATGCATTATAGTCACTATGCTATATGACATTGCTGATTATGTTTCCATCAGATATAGTAATAGCAATATGCTCTACATGCTTAGAAATTACTTAGATCTGCTCATAGATATCTTTTCCATTTAGTACTAATCAATAATGCCTCTTTGAAGCATAATATTAATGCAAAATTAGGTTATTTAGATTAGTTTAAATAAAGGCAATCACAAATAAACCAGCTTTCACTAAGTTCTGAGGCTAAATTACACTTCACAAAGTACTTTTATGAAATATATAGGTGAGTAATAGAGTTTATTGATTTTCAGTCAATGCAACCTTAGTTACACCAAAAAAAGGTTTAAAAAGCATGTCAAACTATTGACCTGAAGTATATTATTGCCTTGGACCTAAGATATCCACTTCTTGGGGATTCTGAGCACAGGCAATCAGCAACCTGCTAAATGTTACAGAATCCCCCTCTATTTATGTTATTTCTCCTCCCTGTGACATATGACATTTTCCAGTTATTTTGAGTCATTTTCCAGTTATTGGGCTTTCATTTTCCAGTCCCAAGAAACTTGGTATAAATTTTCTAGCTAAGAGGGGATTCTCCAATGTTTTTGGTGCTCTAATTCTGTAAATCATTAATATCTCCCTCAATTCTTTTTTAAATGCCTCCAAGTTTTTTTCATTAAGTGCAGATTAATCAAACTCTTCCAGCAATACCAAGCACAATAGAGTTTGGTGGCCTTCTTGTTGAGATATAAGCATTTTACCAATGCCTGCTCAATTTTCCTCAATAACTAAATTTAGCTTTTCCCATCAAATCACTGATCCCTCTATTGATTTGCCACAGAATGCCTTTAGACAACTTTTATTGTGTGAAAATTGATCAGATAATCAAAATGATACCCAATATGTAGGGGTTCACATGTATTCCCACTGAGATATGCCTATTTTATTGACAAAGTGTGATGCTTTCTTTAAGATAAGTCACCTGATCTCCAGAAACCTGAGCATAGTCACATGGTTATGATCACATAACTGATTTGGGTGCACATATTTAAGACTGACATATTACCTCTCTCACACCAAGAATTGACTGCCTTCAGTCATCTTCAATAGCTGGTAAGTATATCCTTATTTGTTACCTTCTAATGTATTAGATTATCTGCCCTTAGCTGCACTTTCACAACTCAGAATCTAATGACTCATGGAGGGTCACAGATTCAAATAAGATATTCTTAGCTGCAGCATCAGTAGGCTTTCTTAGTTCCTCTTTAAGTTCTTTCAGCTTGGCTGGAGTAATGTCTATTCATTGCTCTAAGCTTCTAGGCAACTTTAACCTCTTATGAGCTTTATAAGGTATAACTCAGAAAGCAGCTATATGAGCTTGCCAAACTGATCCATCTATCTCTGCTACAATGTAGTTACCTTCACCAGTCTTGGTAATGACTACCATAGAACTATGGAATCTTAGTAATATCTTTACACTAAAGGAGCTCTCTATCACCATATTCTTGACTAAGACTAAGTTCAGTAATTTAAAGTTGAAGTCTTTTATTGAGGTTTTATTCTCTTCTGCAAACTTTAAAGCCAATTGAAGTTTGTCTTTGCCAACTCTCTTCCTCATCTTCTTTACATATTAATAGTGCTTAGCTAAAGCTTGAGCACAGTATCCAATCAACTCTTCTATAGTTAGAGGCCTATCTAGTAATTCAACCAGCCATATAGCTTCTACTATATCCAATGGAGGAGTAAGATGAAACCCTGTAATCATGAAGTAAGGCAAACAACTAAATCTTTGGTGGATAGTTATGTGATCACTCCACATTACATGGCAGAAGAACTAGAACCATTTAATTCTATCTTCACAAGCTCCAATGTGGGCATTCAATGTGACCATTGGCTGGTAAATTGTATGGAGAGATGGTAATACCTCTAATTCCATATTTCTTTTCCAACCAAGCTATTACTTGCTTGAACTAACTAGCATTGTTTGTAACAATCTCTGAAATACATCCCCAATGACAGATTACATCCTCAAATAACCACTGACCAATAGTCTTATGCTTTTCTTTTCTTAAAAGATATTCTTCCATCCAAGAAGACAATGCACATCTACTATGGACAATATACTTGCAATCATTAGAGGCTTATGTCATGTGCATGATATCAATGTGGATGGTCTGGAAAATAAAAGGAGTGTATATAATAGTTGGTGCTCTGTTAACTACTATCTTCTGACAAATCTGACAGTTGTGACAAGTACCAATATACCACTGCACATCACTATCTATACCAGGCCACCAAAATCTTTCTTGTATCAACATTTTAGTAGCATAAGCTCCTCTATGTCTTAAAACATCATGGGCTGCTCTCAACATAAATAGTCACTTATTTAAATCTACTACTAGCTCCATGACATTATCTTTGGTATGCATGTACTTTATTGTGATGTTACTCATTTGTACATGCTTGCAGATGAAATGATATTTTATGTTGAAGTATTTTACTCAAGCATGCATGGACAGGTTTTTTGAGAGTAGAATTACTGCTTTATTGTTGTAAAATATAGTAGTTAATTTATTTGTAAAGTTCCAGCCAAGTTCTTTGGCTAAGCATTCTTAGCCAAATGCATTCCTGAGAGAATTTGTATGCCACCATGTATTTGGTCTTGTAGGATGAAGTGGTGATAGTTTTCTATTTCTAAACTGACTATGATATTGTGCCTGAGCCCAGTGACCAAGCATATCCACTCATGCTGCATCTGATATCCAGGCAGCTTGCTCAGTCTGCATTTGTGAAGCCTTATAGTGTGATGGATGAATTGCTAAGTCACTGTAAGGGGAATGCTTGATGTCTGTGGAACTCCTTCCACAGAGCCAATGGTGCAAGTGATGAACAAGAGTTGAGCAAGCATGAGGGTGGGCAAGAGTCAGGCAAGGGACAAGCAAGGCTGACAGAGGGTTGGATGTTACTAGAGAAGCTTACAGTCTGTTTGGTGGATAGGCCAGAAGAACACTGCTATTGTTCAGCCTGAGGATATTCTATCCACAGGCTGTATATATATACTACATTGGTGGCTGTGTTATTACTAATACTGTTTACTAATCAGGCCCTGGTATATAATGGAGTATGACTAACAATAATTGATGCTGAGTAAGGTCCATGCATATGACTCATCAAGGCTGACTACTAAGAGACAAAAGAAGAAACAGTGGGCTGAGCAGCCAGTCAGATCTGCTAGGAGTAGGCATATCATTGGACTAAGCTCAGAATAGGGTTGGACACAGTCTGGAAACTGGTCCCCTGACAGTCACAGTTTTAGATTCCTTGTCTTTTTTAAGTAGCATATAAGGCATATGCCAGCATTCTAGTGGAACCTATCATAGTTGTTCAGAAATTGCAAGAGCTACTGAACTGCAAATGCTATATTGGGCAGTATTACTATTGCTATATATAATATGCATCTGACAAGGAATCTATATGGAAGTCTCTTTATATCATCCTTCTCCTCTTGAGTTTAAGTATCATGGTTTGGCTATCTAAGTTTGGACCCAGAGTCCATGGATAAAGACAATGAATGTGCATTCTTTTATCTAAACTGTTGTATAGTTAATGAATGCAGATTGACTCAGTGCAACTGTGTGTTTTGCTCAGTCTCACTTGACTGAAATGCCTACTAAGTATTATCATGTCTTAAGGTTGGATATTACCCATATTTGATGCAACTATGCCTTAAAGTGATTGTTTTCATCTTTGGAGCTGGTGATGAAAAGAAAGTTATCAATGTGTATGGCAGTAATGATGGTGCCTATTGATGATTTTCTGTGGTATATGCAAAACTCACTGGCTAGACATTTAAACCCCCATGATATCATTTAATCATTAAGCATCTGATTTCAGATCCTGCCAGCTTGTTTCATCTTGTAAAGTCCTTGCACAAGTTCACACATCCAGTCCTCCTTTCTGAGTTCCTCAAATCCCTCTGGCTGCTCCATATACTGAACTTTATCATCTGGAAAGACATTATAAAGGAATGTAGTCTTTACATTGATCTGAGTAGTGTATTATCCTTTAGCCACTGCAATGTGTAAAAAAATTCTTCATGATTCTATGCATGTGGTTGATAACATGGTCTTGTTGTAATTCTTAATATAGACTTGTTTATATCCTTTAAATATAAGTCATACCTTGTATCTTGTAGGCTTGCCATATTCATCCCATTTAATTTTGAAGATTGTATGTCTTTTTCATATTTTGCATTCATGAGGAATTTTAGCATGTAGAATAAGTTAGTATACCTTCATTTCTTTTAGGAACTGTATTTCTTCCTTGTAGGCATTTGTCCACTTTTGTGCATTTGGCCCATTTTAAGCTTTCTTCCAGGTCCTTGGCTTCTCCTCAGTCTTAGCAGGAAGAGATTCCAAGTCACCTAGTCATAAGATTGCTATTAGTATTCAATTTTGATCAATTAGTATATTGTCAACCATGGGCATAGGCACTAGTTCATCATCAGTTATAGTATTATTAGTTATGAGTTGTATTTGCCTTTCTGCTTTCATTTGTTTCAACCTTGCCTTCCCTTTTTGCACCTTTTCCATTACTTTCTTAAATCTGGTAGCTAGTCAATTTTCTCCTTAAGCTAGTTAGCAGGTATGAGTTGACCTTTATAGGTAGTAGTCAGGGGCAGGAATAGTTTATGCATCATGGTTTTGCAGTGTTTGCTCTGGCTGGTGAGTATTCTCAATTGTTATGAGTGTTAGGTTGATCTCATATCTTAAGTTGTCATTATTTTTCTGGAGCACTAGTGAGGCTGATTTTTCAATGTCTTTGAGTGTAGGGATGCAAGGTTCTGCTGGTTCTGATGTATAAGGAATGGGTAATTTAAGTAATGATGAGGTTTTGTGCCTCTGTTACAACCCCTTCTAGAGTCCCCCGGGACAACCCTGGAACCCCACTCAGGACCCTCTTTGTTAACCCCACAACATGCCCTGCTTCCGCAACTACTGACACTGCCACTAACTCACATCACAACTGCCATCAGCCAACTCCCTGGGAACCCTGCATCATGGACCCCGGGATTGACTGCTATCAACTGCTGGATCACACTACCTGCTTCCAGCCATCACACATCACAATCCCCCTGCGCCAATTGATCATGCACTCCACATGTGCAATCCAAGTATACAGTCCTGGCCCATTACTCAATGCTTCTCGGAAACCATTCCAGACACCCCAGAACCCCAAGACCCGACCCCATAATACTTATAGCATAGCTCACCACTGTGTTAGTTAGTCTTGATATTATCTAAATTGTTGCATGCCCTTTTGCTTGACTAGTATGCACTGACTGGCATGCTCTAAGTTTGATATACACTTTGCAACTCATAATTTGCTAACCAGGTCTCATCTTAGAATCTCCAGTTCTGACTTGACCTCTGCCAACTCCCAGCCTCCCCAAAACACCTGAAACTCTGGATCAAGTTCCATTCCTCCAGGACCACCCCCCCTGTCTGCATCTTGAACCCCAGAGCCTTAACCCCAGAGTTCCAGACACCTGGGTATTTGTAGATCAAGTCTGCCTCATAAGGGCATTGCTTTCCTAGAAAGCCCCTGACTTAGTGGAACCTGACATAATATCAAGACTCCCTCCTTACACTATTCTTGATGGCTATGTATACTCACACCTACTACCCCATGGACTACCAGACCAACCCTTACAGGCGTCCGGTCCTGAATCATTACTCTGCACAGACTCCCTGCCCCACTTACCCACCCCTCCTGTACAAATCACAATACCTCCACCGCTACTGAGCCTCTGACTCATCCCTCTACAATCTGTGGCCTTCAGTCAGCTGGGCCCCCCTGCCCAACCTAGCCATGGCATAACTGGTGGAGGTCCCTTCATACCAGAGCTTCCCTAGGGGCCTGCCGGAGACCCCACCAGTTCCCAGCGGATCTTGCCTGGTACCCCCCAGCAAGAGCCCCTTTGCACCCACTCCCTATTACAGCTACTAGCACCCTGCTCCCCAATCTCAGGGACCTCTCAACTATGACTACCTCCCTCAACATTACTCAACTGCCACCCCATCTGCTAGGACCCCTCCCTCACCTATAGGACAACAACATCTCAAGGAGTATGAATGATAATAGGATGAAGTACTACACTTGCTCTGGATCTCGCCGGAGGATTTTGCAAGGCGGGCAAGGGTGCTACTCACAGATTTTGGACACAATGACTTCATAGGAACTCTGGAGGAATGGGCCCATTGCTTGGTTGAATTTGAGGATCACCTCACACAAGAAGAACTTCTGGAGCAGACTATGGTAATGTATTGATGCAATACAATTCTCCACAAAGAGTTGCATCAATTACTCGATGAAGTCCATGCGTCTCCCTCTCCCCAACCCCTCAACGACTCTGCAGATCTGGGCCACTTAATTCACATCCAATGGGAACTCCCGGAACCGGCCCCGGCAGCCCCCACTGCCCCCACTCTGAAGCAACAACAATGAGAAGAATGACAAAATGCCTTGGCTATACTGTAGTCCCTCAACCCAGTGGGAGGACTATTCGATCAGCCCGCCACCTGCATGGTAGGTTTTTTGACTCACTGTAAGGCTAATTCCATCCCTAGCACTTTTGAGACCTGAGGATAGCCCCAGAGACCCCTGGAGCTGCTTTTGCAAATGGACAACACCTAACCCCCACCCCTGGCAAGCCTCGGTAGACCCCAGGCAGACACCACTAGCATGGACAACATGCTGTGCTACATCGATGAGCCCATGTGTGGCAACAACAAAGAATCTCCTGCACCCACACCCATGACTGTCCTGGCACAGCCCCCCGTGTCTATCCTGGCCCCTTCAGAAACCAGCTTCCGCTATGACCCACTACCTCACTTTGACCTGTGGAACCCCACACAACCTCTAGTGCAAGCATGACTCTCCTGGACCAAATGTCCTCCACACAACCTGGCATCCAATCTGGCACCCAGCCCTCCTCAACTTGACTCAATACCGCTGAACTCACACCGGCCCCCTCTGCCACCACCTGTATAGAGACCTGAGCCTCCCCCTAGTTAGAATAAACCTTCTTGGGATAACAGATCTCCTAGGCATGGACCCCCAGGTAAGCTGCCTGGAGGAGGCCCTCCCAGCAGGTGGGGCCCTGCCCTCGGTGCCTTTCCTCCACATGGAGAAGAGGGAAACCACTACTACTACTACTACAATGCCGGCCTCCCTCCCCATAATGGCACCAGCCCCGATGACATTTGCAATGCCCTTGCCCACGAAGGGTGTTTGGACATTTAAAAACCCAATGCATTCACAGGCCGAGACCCCTGGAAATGGCATACATTCCTCACTCAATGTCTTAATACATTTCAGGCGAAGCCACTCACCTTCCAGGTTGACAGCTCCCAGGTGGCTTTTGCTGCCTTGTACCTCTAGGGGATTGTCTTCAACCACTACACCACCCTCATCCAGTTCAACCCCAATAATCCAGCACTCTCTCACTGGCAAGCTTTCATTGACAAATTCTCTGGGAAGTTCAGGATCTATGACACTGTGGCCAAGGCCAAGGACAACCTCTTTAACCTCTGGATGCACTCCAAAAAATGCTTCACCACCTTCATTGTACATTTCAAAAAGGAAGCTTACAAGATAGGCTGGAATTACAGTGCCCTCCAGTACGCCCTCCACCACACACTGCCACAATGTATCAAGGACGTCCTCCGACTTGCCCCAAAACAACCCTCCTATGATGGATACAAGGCCCTTATCATGCAAATTGACCAACAATATTGGGAAGATTGCAGCAAGTACTCAAACTCCCAAGCCCCCTGGAACCCCAGGGGAGGAACCCCATGGTCCTCTGGTGAAAACTCCAACCCCCAAACCCAAAGCAATGACCCTCCTGCATTCCCTGGCGACAGACCCCCAGTAAGTCATGGCCCACCCAATGCTAACCCCAGCAGCAGTGCCTGCCCCCAGGCTTGACTCAATGCTGCCATGGCCACCAACAACTCAGGTAACCCACCAAGCCCCAAGGAACCCCTGGAGGACTCTGAAGATCCCAACTTTACTGACAAATGGGACAAAGAGGCCCTCCAGGCCAATCGGCTCCTGAAAAAGGGATGACTCTGGATTGAGGTTCCAAAGGATATACAGAAACAATGGAGGAGGGAGGGGGTTTGTATACTCTGTGGTGAGAAAGACTACTCTATCTCTGAGTGTCCCCAATGACAGGTTATGGGATGTGCCACCTAGACCTTTGAAGGGGAGGATGCCACCTATGAATATTTGGAAAACAACTCAGCAATTTAGACCCAGAAGACACCCTAAATTGCAGAATCAACTCTAACATCTTCTCCACCCCGGTCTCACATCTCCGTTCCATGACACTTGCACAGGACACCCTCATGGCTTACCTACCCTCCCACTCTTCGCACTCCCTCCTCCTCAAGACCTGCTTCACCCCCTCCAGAACTCCCCTCAACACCCTTGTTGACAGTGGTGCCACAGATAATTTCATTGACAAAACATGGTCTACCCTTGCTCCAGAACTCGCTCAATGACTCCCGGTTCCAGTGTGGCTCTGCCTCTTTGACGGGGATGCCTCTATGGCAGGGAATGTCACTCACTTCATGCATATGCCCGTTACTTTTGCCAATGGACAGACTCACAACCTTCAGATGTTAATTACCAAACTACACTCCTTTGCGCCCCTGGTCTTGGGGCTTCCGTGGCTCCAGGACACCAACCCCTGCATTGACTGGTGACAACTCACCCTCCACCTGACCCAGAAGCCAATGCCTGATGACCAGCAACTCTCCTTCAATATCCCACACTCTCTTAGACCAACCCTGAGGGACTCCTTGGACAAATCCCCACCAACCCCCAGGCTCCAATCTTGCTTGTCCCGATCCTTTGTCATCAATGCCAGGCTAGATGGTGCCCCAGGACTGATATCAGCCCTCATCAACAGCAGAGCTACTGGAGTTTTCATTAGTGACACCCTTGACCTTCCCCATGACTCCCTCAACCAACTCCTCAACTTGCAATGCCTTGACGGTGCCTCCTCCTCCTCTGGCCCCATCCTAAGGTCTCACTTAGGACACATGACTCTGGACAATGGCTATGAGTTCACCTCCAACTTTCTGGTTATGCAACTCCATGCATCAACCCCGATGATGCTGAGACTACCCTGGCTACATAACACAAACCCCAACATCAATTGGAGAATATTCACAGTGACCTTCCCAGGGCCCAAAGACCACCCCCTGACCACTGTGCACCTCCAGGCCCTGGAGAGTGACCTGGCACCCCACACCCTTAAAGCAACCACCGTGCTCCCTAGCCATGCTCTGCTAACACCCATCCAAATCCACAAGGCCCCCACTCAACCCTCAAACATTCCTCAAAATAGACACAAAGGGCTGAACTACCCAGATTGGTCCCAGACATGTGCCATACCCACTTCAGTCAATGCATCTGCGACTCCAATTGACCCAAATACATTCAACATTAGGATCATTGGAGCCGCCCCCTTCACCCGTCTCATAAGGGACAGGGCCCCCATGTTTCAGCTGCACACCTTGCCTTCTCCCCCAGAAAAACACTTATGAGGGGATGCTATCCCCCCAGAAAAGAAAACTGAAGAACAGATTCTCCATGAAGTAGTTCCCCTGGAGTATCACAAATTTGCTAATGTATTCTTTGAAGGCAATGCTAAGAAAATCCCTCCCTACTGCCCCTATGATCATACAATTGACCTCAAGGAAGGAGCCAGCCCCCCTTTCGGAAAGGTCTACAACATGTCGGAAGTCGAGCTCTGGGCCCTCAAGGACTACCTTGATGAAATGCTCAGAAAGGGATTCATCTGACCTTCTGCCTCTGCCACCAGCAAGAAGAAGAATGGTTCACTCCAACTTTGTGTCGACTACCAGGAACTCAATAAGATCACCAAGAAGAACTGCTACCTGCTCCTGCTCATTGGCAATCTAGTCAACTGACTCCGCAGTGCCAAGGTTTACACGAAAATTGACCTCTGCTCTGGCTACAACAACATCCGTATTGCCCCAGGACATGAGTGGAAAACTGCATTCCACATGCAGTATAGTTTGTTTAAATACCTTGTAATGCCTTTCAGAATGACTAACTCCCCTGCCACATTCCAATACTTCATGAATGACATCTTTCATGACATGAGTGACATCTTTGTAATCGTCTACCTGGACAACATCCTCATCTACTCCGACTCAAAGGAGGATCACCGGAAGCATGTTTAGCAGGTCCTGGAATGCCTCTGGAAGCACAACCTCCACGCCAAACCCGAGAAGTGCTCATTCCACACAGAAGAGGTCGAGTATCTTAGTATCATTATATTCCTGGAAGGCGTTTGCATGGACCCCCACAAGGTCGAGGCCATTGTCAACTGGCTGCAACCCCAAAATGTCAAGGAAGTACAGTCCTTCTTGGGTTTTGCTAATTTCTACTGGAGGTTTATAGATAACTACTCCAGTATCATGAAACCCCTCAACTAGCTCACATGCAAGGATGTGGCATGGAACTGGGACAGTAGGTGCCAGAGCATCTTTAACCTATTCAAGGAGGCCTTCACCACCACCCCTATACTCTGGCACTATGACCCTGCCCTCCTGATCATCCTAGAATGTGACACCTCTGACTATGCCATTGCCGAAATCCTCTTGCAGATGGAAGCCGATGGTGGAGAGCCCCAGCCAGTTGCCTTCTACACCTGGTCCATGATCAACACCAAGCTCAATTACGATATCTACGACAAGGAGCTCCTCGCCATCGTTGAGGCCTTCAAACAATGGCAGGCCTACCTCGAGGAAGCCTGACACCGGATTCAGGTCTACTCAGATCACAATAACCTGCAATACTTCACTATGACCAAGCAACTCAGCCAACGGCAGGCCCAGTGGTCTAAAATCCTCTCAGAGTATGACTTCACAATCCAGTACTGTCCAGGACAACTTGGAGCTAAACCCAATGCCCTCACCCAATGACTAGACGTCTACCCCAAGAAATTGTTTGAGGTAGAATGCAATGCATTCAATCATTGCATGGTGATCCTCCCCAAACATTTGAATGCTATACTGATTTTAAATGATGAAGGAATCCTGAGCCAGATACACCGTGCCCCCTGGGACAAGTATTTCATCGACCATGACCCCCGTAACCCCCCCGGCAGAGCTGATCAGGACCCTGCCTTCTCCTTGTCCCCCAACAAAAAACTCCTTCTCCAGAATGGCCACATCTACATCCCAGATCATGCCCAACTCTGCTACAATGTTCTCCACCAACACCACAACTACAAGCTCCAGGGACACCCTGGGATACGTAAGACCCTCCAGCTTATCTCCCGGGCTTACTTTTGGCCAGGACTAAGAAAGGATGTGACCCACTACATTCGATCATGTAAACCCTGCCTCCAGGCTAAAGTTCCCTGACACCAACCCTATGGGCTCCTAAAACCCCTGCCCATCGGACAACGCTCCTAGTCCTCCATATCCCTGGATCATATTGTCAAACTTCCGGAATCAGGAAGGTTCGATGCCATCTTTGTCATTGTGTGTAGACTAACCAAGCAGGGCATCTTCATACCCTGCCACACTATGGACACTGCCCCAAACTTTGCCTGGCTATTCCTCAAGCACATCTTCGCCAAACACAGACTCCCGGACAATATCGTCTCCAACCAGGGCCCACTCTTCATGTCCAAGTTCTGGACTTCTCTATGTAAGGCCCTTAAAGTAAAAGCCAATCTCTCCACTGCCTACCACCCCAAAACCAATGGTCAAACCAAGAGAGTCAACTAGTCTCTCAAGCAGTACCTCTGGCTGTACATTAACTACCTACAGGATGACTGGTGCACCGAGCTCCTCCTAGCTGAATTCACTTACAACAACACACTCCATTCTGCCACTGGGGTGACCCCCTTCTTTGCTAACAAAGGATATTACCCCCGACTGATGTTCTTGCTCTGGGACATTCCATTGCATGCTGCTTATGAGGTCGCCCAGGATCTTCAGTTCCTTCACATGTTCCTCCAGGAGGAAATCGACACCACAAACCAGGCCTATGCAAAACATGCCAATTGGAAATGAGAAGATACCCCCGACTGGGCCCCTGGGACAAAGGTATGGTTAGATTGACACCACCTCCGCACCCACCAGCCCTCCCCAAAGCTTGATCACAAGTGCCTCAGCCCATTCAAGGTCTTGAAAAAAGTCTCATCCCATGCCTACAAGATCAAGCTCCCTCTGGGACTTAAAGGTCTGCACTTGGTGTTTCATGTCTGCCTTCTGGAAAGACACCTCCCAGACCCCTTCCCCAAGTGATGCCCTGAACCCCCTCCCCCAGTCGAGGTTGAGGATGAATACCATTACAAGGTTAAGGATATTCTCAACTCCTGGAACATTTGTGGACAACCCCACTTCCTCATATGATGGCGTGGGTACAGCCTGGAGGACAATACTTGGGAACCACTCTGGAACCTCGACAGCACCCTTGACAAACTCTGGGAATTCCAGTGATGTCACCTAGGAAATGACCCTCTAGGGCGCAGGACTCATAGATGGCAGTAGCAGGCATAACCCTTACCTCTGGGTTTAGTAGGAATTCAACTCCCATATATACCTTCTGTTTCCCCTCTATTAAAACCTTATGTTCCTTTTAGTTCTTTTCCATAGTAGCACCCTGGAGCCTGGGCAAGGTGCCTTTCTAGTTTTGCTATCACCTTACTAACACTGTTTTTTGACTCCGGGAAAATAATTATATACATTTCTATACTTACAATATTCTACAAGACAGTGACTATACACATACAATAACCTACAAACAGTAGCAAGAAAATGAGGCCCCTAGGTCTGAGGCCCCAAACTACCCTTACTCTTCCCCCCCTTCAGCTAACCCTGGAAACCATCCCCCACCCCTCCTGGACTGTGCTCCTGCCACACCTCCTTGGCCAATTGATCCCAAGACAGGAGCTGCTCGCTCTCATCCAGGATTCACTTGAACCACGACCCCAGAGTCAGGACATTCCTCTGGCAGTGAGCTGTCACCAGCCTCCCCAGCAGGTCCATACCCTGCTCTACCCTGGGACTCCCCACCCCTGCCTGCAACACCTCCCACAGAGATGAGAGCACTGTGGCAGCCCTGTCCAGGAGCAAGCGATGCTCCCAGGCCCAACTTGGGGACATCAGTGCTGACCCGACCACAAGGAGGAAACACTCACTGAGGGAGGCCATATGCCCAACTACCGCATCCTCATGTAGGGCCTTGACCAGCTCTGCACTTGATGGACCTGGCTCCGGGAGCCCCACCTGAGCATTGACTTCCCCCCAAGCCACCTTCACCTCCCCCAGCTCCAGGATAATCACCTCATATTTCCCTTCCTCATGCTCCTCCCCCTCCTAGTCACCCTGTCCCGAACAATCCTGCCAGGCCCCCACCCCGACACCCAACGGCCGCCCAGATAAGGGGGAAAAAGTCACTGGAGAAAAGTGTGCTGATGGAGTTGAGGATGGGGGCAGACGCACCCTCTTAGAAGGCTCCAAGGAGAAACTGGGCAATGCCCACCTCTTCCCTTTGTCTGGGCACCCCCCAAGGCCCTTGCAACTGCTGGCCCCAGCCCAGGTCATCCGATGGGTGATCAGGACCATGGGGCAACCCTGGCCCCCCACTTGGTTGACTCCCTGGCCCCCTGAACCCCCACTCAATGCCTCCGTGGACGCCTCCCCCACTGGCTCCACCACCCAATCCTGCTCCTTGACTCCCATCCTCCAAGTAATCTCCCCCAGTGGCCACCCCTGCTTCCGAAAAACACAGCGTGCCCTCCACAGCACTGACATGAAATATCACTCATGGTTGAGGCAGCATGCCTCATACATGGCTGTGTCCTGATAAGACAAGGGGCCCAGAACCTCGAATAAACAGGGGACCCATTGCTGAGCACAGTGCTTGCACTGTGCCGAAATCAACAAAGAGACCTGGAATAGGAGACCACTCACTGGTCCATTGCTCACACACCAAGCATGAGCAGGCAGACCCTGGAGCCTTTCCAGGGCCTCCCTAAATTGTTCCTGGGTTATGGATGCCCATGCAACATGATAGCTTTCCGAGACCTTAGAAACGGCCCCTATTGCCATCCTGGAACAGCAGAAACAAGGGGCAGATAGCCTAGGATGGGGAGGGAGTTGCAGACAAGGGGGGGGGGACAGTCTAGACAGTCTTCTGCACAAAGATGGGTGTGGGACAACTCGGATGAGGCTCTGGGAGGACACCAGGGCCTGCATCAGAAGCAGGCTCCAGAGGCTGGCTGGGACTCACCTCTGGGGCAAAATTATGGCATAGTTCTGGAAAAAGAAGATCAGTCATAGTAAACAGACAATGTGGTGACACTCACGTTGAACGAGCACAGCCACATGTGCACAGTATTGCATGTTCTGGGCCTCCCACATGACCAGGGGGGCCACTTCATTAATAGCCAGGGGCATTGGGGAATGCATTGGTGTGCGCAACATGATTGAGCTAATAGTAAAATTTTTTTTCAATACATGGCAGATCAGGTGCCAGATCCCATGATTGAACCCTAGACCAAATCACCGGTTATGTGCGCCTCAGAGAGTCTCGGCACTGAGGGGGGGGTGATGTCACGACTCCTTCCAGAGTCCCCCAGGACAACCCCGGAACCCCACCTGGGACCCTCTTTGTTAACCCCACAACATGCCCCGCCCCCACAACTACCAATGCTGCCACTAACTTACATCACAACTGCCATCAGCCAACTCCCCGGGAACTCTGCATTATGGATCCTGGGATTGACCACCATCAACCACTGGATCATGCTACCCGCTTCTGGCTATCATGCATCATGATCCCCCCATGCCAATTGATTGTGCACCCCACACACATAATCCAAGTATACAGTCCCGGCCTATTACTCAATGCCTCCTGAAAACCATCCCAGACACTCCGGAACCCTGAGACCCAACCCCATAGTACTTATAGCATAGTTCACCACTGTGTTAGTTAGTCTTAATATTATTTAAATTATTGCATGCCCTTTTGCTTGACTGATATGCACTGACTGGCATGCTTTGACTGGCACACCAGAATAATCATGTGCTCTAAGTTTGGTACACACTTCACGACTTGTAATTTGCTAACCAAGTCTCATCTTAGAATCTCCAGTTCTGACTCAACCCCCACCAACTCCCAGCCTCCCCAAAACACCCAAAACCCCAGATCAAGTTTCATTCTCCTGGGACCACCCCCCCTGTCCGTATCTTGAACCCCAGAGCCTTAACCCCGGAGTTCCAGACACCTGGGTATTCATAGATCAAGTCTGCCTTATAAGGGCATTGCTTTCCTGGAAAGCCCCTAACTCAGTGGAACCTGACAGCCTCTTAATAAACTTTATGTGGTAAGATTAATATACCTTTTTGTTTTCTCAATCTCAGCATTAATAAATCTTTGAGTTTAAACCATAGCCTATTAGAACACATTTAATGGACCTCAGTTTAACTTTTGGATTGTGTGTTTGTATGAAGACAAATGCATAACACTCAATTTCTCATATGTATTTATAATTTGGTTCACATCTGAACCATAGTTGGTGTGGAGTCATGCTATTGAGTGATTTGATGGGAGTCTTTATATGAAAGTAAGCAGCTGTAAGATAGAATTTGTCCCAGAGGAATTCTAAACAGTCAGAGTTGATCCTCATACTTCTTGCCTTTCCCATCAGAGTTCTGTGCATTCATTTAACTCTACCAATGTGAGCAGAGATGTATGGAGCACTATACTTACTTGTTATTCCCCTGGTTTTCAACTATGCATCCATCTAATTGCTGTGTAGCTTGCCATTGAAAGTGGTGTGATATTTTCCCACTTTTAGACCTGTCTCAGCTTCATGAGCTAGTTTTCATACTTTTAGCACTGTGAAGGCCTCATCTTTTACTCTGAGTGAAATAGTCCAAACCATATTGCTATAGTCATCCATGATATCTAGTATGTAATAATTTCTTGATCTAGATCACATGTTCACCAGTCTCATCAAGTTTGCTCATACTATTTCAAGCTTTCACCTTCTTCCCACACCTTTGGTACAGATATCTTGGTCTGCTTATCCAGAATGCAACTATTACATTTTGGCAGTGAGAAAGAGTGGGGAAAAGGTGCACCTTTGATCTTGTAATCATGGGCTAAGTGAAGGATGGCTTAGTAGTTTGCATGGCTGATGTGGTGATGCCAAGTCTCAATGCTGGCTTAGTGAGTGATATATGCTGTTTATGCAGTATTAGATAGGCTGATGGTATAGAGGCCCCTTTCTCTTATCAAAGGTCCTTTGGTGATGATCAATTCTGTGGTGTAATTCATGATCAGTACTTCTCAGTTATCAAAGTGGAGGTAGGCATTATTATCAAATGTGATTTTGCTAGTTGAGATAAGGCAAATAGTGAATTTAAGGATATATAGAGCCCTTTCAAGAGTAAGTAGGTTTCCTTCTACAGACTTGAGGATGATATTTCCAATCCCACATGCTGAGATCAAGAATCCTCCAACTCCCTTGATGGTTCTTAGGTTGATAGGTTGGATTGTGCTAAAGTCTGACTTGAATGAGGAGATGTGGATCATTACTCCAGTGTCTACAAAGAATGGATTTTCAGTGGTTGCAGATAGTGCCATTTCCTCAGTCTGCTTAAGCATTGTTGTAAGTAGTTGTTTAATGTTGATCTCCTCCTCCATGATAATGGCCATCCTTCCTTTCCACTCAACATCATTCATTGTAGTGGTTAGAGGTACATTATCAGTAACAAGCCCTGCAAACTCTGTGGGAGTAGAGTCCTTGCTCAAAGTCTGTAGCTTGCCCAGGTCATTTTCCTTCACTAGGTATACTTTTCCTTTCAGGCCCATGAGCTGGGTGTAAATCTTTGTGCCAGAGCTGTTCTTGTTCCTTTTGCCTCAGTTTGAGGCAGCTACATGTGCTGCATGTAATGCAGCACAAAATCCTTCCTTTTTCATTGCACTGCCAGTGTGAGCACAGTATTGAGCCTCATGGCCACTATAGAGATAATTGTGGATGGCACACATCTTGTAGCACTTTACATCAGCTGCATGGTTATGTCCTGGGAGGTTTGGCTTAGATGATTAATAGTGACCTTTTTCCATGGCCACTAATGCAGTGTCAGTGGAGGGACTGAAGTTTGCAGACTTCAAGGTGGCAAGGTTCTATATAGTTTCCAGCAGTTTTTTAATGTTGTCTGACTTGTAGGGATTAGATGCAGTCACATCTGCTAGGCCCTGTAATACCTGTGTTTGAATGGCCAAGTACTGTGGGTTATTCAAGCTATTTAGTAGCACAACACATTTGAATATATTTTTATCCAGGGTTTTGATTGCAAAGATGTGACTTATAATGTTGCAAATACATTTGGCTGTGATTGTCAGGAGTTTGCTATGTAAGCATTGTATGCAAAATACTTTCTGGATTAATGCAACCATTCATATAAGTTCTTTAGCTTCTATATGAGTCTCTATCTGCATGTAAAGATTTGCTGCCATCTTGTCTTCATTAAGCCCCTTATATTTGGACTTGTTAATTGTGGTCAGAATAATTGCATATGCAAGGTCATCATTCACACATCAGTTCTGGTATGCAATGGATTCCCCTTTTATGCTTAGAATAGCAATGAGTGGCATAAAAACATATGGCTTTAGGCCTAGGAAGGAGAGGTGGATTTTGAGGGCATTCAACCACTTCACAAAGTTGGAGGTAGGAGAGTTTTGATTGAACTTATTGGCTTTTCAGTCCATGCCATAGACTGAGATAGCATTAATGGAAGATGCAGTAGATTTGAGAAATATTTTAGTGTTCTAGAGTGTGAATAAGGAGGATGATCTGGTCTCAATTCAAGTATGCTGTGATATCTTTTGTCTTTCCAAAATAGGACAAGACAAAGCAAGCAGATGTAATCAATAGATTATTCAATAAAAGAAAGGATCAAATTTGGAGAAAGCTCCAAATGGAGTTTGGTGCAATTAGCACTTAGATAAAAGAACAAGGGGTGGAGTTCTAACAAGTGCCAGTATGTCTCAGGTAGTCCACTCAGTAAGGCCCATAACCTATTAGAACTTATGCTATTACACAGTGTTGATCAAACTGTCATCTATGCCTAAAGTAATACACAATTAGTATTTGTCCTTAGTAATGTGTAAATATAACTAAATTTGGTACCTAGAGTAATACACAATTAGTGTTCATCTAGATACAGATCTCATAAATATGGGTAAGTGTAAAGATGAGATGATTGCATATCCTTAGTAATGTGTAAACATGACTGAGGGTACTTGTGTCTATGTATCTCATTATATATATATTTGTAAACAAAGCAGTATGAGACCACTGCATTTCTAACAATGGTGTGGGGTATTACTACATCACATTATCACATTATGACATCTTTCCAATAAATTATTCCCAAACTTTCACCATCCTTCTTCAATACTGTAAACCACTAAGAGCAGTATAAAGAATTGGAAGATTCATAGACTCCTGCCTCAATCTTTTGCTTTATCATCTTACAGATTTTATTATAAAGTCCTGGAGCAATAAGAATATTTTTCAGCACCCAAGGGATATAAAGTATTATTAGCATTACTACAAGAAGGAAAAATTCCTCCTTGAGCCTTCTTTTCTGAGAATCACCCCATGCAAAAGCCTCATTCTATAACATCATAAAATGATGAACAGCTTTCATCTTCTTTGGCTATAAGAAACCATCATTATGTGCTTGATCAATGATTTTTTTACACTCAACTATATACTTCCCTATTTGTTCAAAATCTGGTAGATTTAGATTCAACTTAGGCATGTCTGCCAGTAGATCTCCAGTAATACACCTCTCAATTCTAAATTCTTCAGGTGAAGTTTCTAGCACTGGTTTAATCTTTCTAGCCACAGGTTTGCATTTTTTTGAAATACTTGGGCAATATCCTCCACACCTGCTTTTAATTGTAAGTTCTCTTTTAACACTTCTCTAATAATATCTAGTATCTGAGATACTTGTCCATTTAGATATATAGACAGTGTTTTGCTCTCCTTCTCTTTACACTTCTCAGTAGCTAAGAAAGTATGTAGATATTGATGCAAAATTAGGTTATTTGAATTAGTCTAAATAGAGGCAATTACAAATAAACTAGCTTTTACTAAGTTCTGAGGCTAAATTACACTTTACAAAGTACTTTTATAAAATATATAGGTGGGTAATAGAGTTTATTGAGTTTTCAGTCAATGCAACCTTAGTCATACCAAAAAAAGGTCCAAAAAGCATACTATTGCCTTGGACCTAAGATATTCACTCCCTGGAGATTCTGAGCATGAGCAATCAGCAACCTGCTAAATGTCACAAAATCCCCCTCTATTTATGTTATTTCCCCTCCCTGTGATGCATGACATTTTTCAGTTATTCTGAGTCATTTTCCAATTATTGAGCCTCCATTTTCCTGGCCAAGAGAGGATCCTCCAATGTTTTTGGTGCTCCAATTCTGTAATTTGTTAATATCTCCTTCAATTCTTCTTCAAATGCCTCTAGATTTTTCCTTTCAGATGTGAATTAATTGGACCTTTCTAGCAATACCAAACACAATAGAGTTTGGTGGCCTTCCCATCAAGATATAAACATTTTTCCAACACCTGCTCAATTTTCCTCAACAACTAAATTTAGCTTTTCTCATCAAATCACTGATTTCTCTATCAGTTTGCCACAGAATGCCTTCAGACAACTTCCATTGTGTGCAGATTGATTAGTCAATTAAAATGATACCCAATATAAAGGGGTCCACATATAGTCCCACTAAGATATGCCTATTTTTATTGTCAAGAAGTGATGCTAAATTGATGGCCTTGCACAGCCACAACCCCATTTAGCAGTAAATTATCTTACTAGTTGATGCAATCATATCTCTGATGATGCCATCAGATTTCATCAGATTCCATTAGATCTGCAGTGATAGCCTTGATTTGTCATTAGTGCACCAACCAACAGCTTTATTGAGAATGCTTAATATTTATATAAGATAAATCACCTGATCTTCAGAACTTGAGCATAGTCACATGAATATAGTCACATAATAGAAATGGGTGTGCATTGGATCAAAATACTGATAAGCTGATTTCTCAGCATCTAGGCCACCAATAAGGCTGATCTAATCTGAGTTGGAGAGGAAATTTTAAAGTGGTTCTAGTTATATCATTTGCATATAGTTTTTAGCAGAACTGCTTACAGTCTTCAGCAGAAGTCTGTTTTCATTCAGACTTTTTAATGATCAATAGCTTTGTCATATTCTACAGTTTGAGACTGACATATCAATATAGCCAAGTAACATGTGGTATCTCATCCTTCAAGAGTAATATCATCATGAAAAATAAGTACTAAATTAGTCTAGCCCATTGGAAGAGTGACCAATCTTAGAGCACCCAAAGGTGTTTAGAAGGTTCTGGGCATAACCACATTAATCCCTGCCCCCCTTCTTTTCTGATAGCTGACTACTGCTGATCTAATCATTAAACTTTTCCAAACTCTCTGTCTCTAACAACTTAACTATGCTCAGCTTCCTCAGTGAGGCCAGATCACTCCTGACACTAAATAGATACTACTCCACAGGATTATCCCACAGCTTCCAACTTTTATGCAATCATTCCACCACCTGACCATGTCAAGGCCCAATCTCCTCTGGTGCACAATTACTCCCAAAGTCTAAGACATCCTGCAGATACTTAGGTAGTAGCCTCATAGTCAGTATGATAGTCTTGATATTAGCTTTACTCACACATCTCCTAGTTTCCTATTTGTTCTTCTTTTCCTCTATATTATTACTCTCTCAATCTTATTTTATCTATTTCCACATTTGTTTCATTTCTCTCCTCAAGCCCTTTTCCATCTCCACCTCATCTTATTCATCACCTTTATCTTTATTTCTCTCTCTCTCTTCCTTTTCTCTGTTTTCCCTTCTTCTTGACTTAACTCAGCTCTGACCTCTGATTTCCTAGTCCTTTTCCATATTATTGTTTCACTATCTCCTTTCCATCCCATTTCTCTCCCCATCTATCTCTCTTCATTACCTCTGCTTCATTTCCTTCTCTAATCCAATCCTCCTTTCTCTCTTACTTGCTTCTTACTTCTGTCTCAATTCCTTTTCTCTATTCTATTCCTCTATCCTATTTATCTCCATTCTATCTACCTTTCTTCTTCTCTAGTCTCCAACTTCCATTTCCTTCCTCCTATAATTTTCACCTACATAATTCTATTACTCCCTCCATCCTCCATGATCCTCTTAGTGTCTAACTCTGGTGCCAACTCTGAACCTCTGTGTACATCTTCTTTTTCAGGAAGGGACAACTAGTAGGTTTCTTCTTAACAGAGTAAGCCCCCAGATCAGCAGAACCTAACACCTGCATTTTAGAAAAGGCAGAATTTATTGAAAAATCAGAGTTGGTAGACATAGAGAATAACTCCAACATGGAGGATTGCTTTCACAAATTACTCCATAATTATCATGAAAGTAATAAGAAAAGAGATTATAAAAATGGTGAAAGGAATGGTCAGCATAGCAATTCTGAGGGTTTTAATCAATTGAAGAAGTATTCTTCTCATTACAAGAAGAAGACTAACCATAGCCCTGGCTTCTCATCAATGAAGCATAAGTTCCAGGAGAGCAGTGGGCAAAAGGAGACCACTAAATCAGAGAAACCTAAGGGTGAACACTATAAATTAAGCAAAGAAGAAATTGAAGAGTATTGTGCAGCAGAGAAGTGCTTCCACTGTGATGGCAAAGGCTACTTCACTTAGAACTATTTTAAAAAAAAGACAGTGAAGTCTAGCTCCAACAAGCCATTAGAAATACAATTAAGCAGTATACATCTTGATCTCCAGGAGATTGATTGGCAATGAGATGAGGCATTGGAGGATATGATGCAGGATCTGTCAATTGGAGTGATTGGAATGGAACTAAGTATGAATAATGGATGTGGTTCTGAGCACAGATATTTGCTCAGCAAACTGATGAGACTCTACAAAATAAGATTATGCAGCTCTTAGTGACTGAGCCACAGTACAAAAACCTTGTCAATCTAATGCAGGGCCCTGTGGACCTTGCCTTAGTTAAATGGCAACATATACTGATGTGCTTCCTTTGCACAGAAGAAAATGACACAACCTTGCTGTGCATAATGCATGCTCCAGATCCAGCCACTCCATTTGACTTGAATTAGCTTGCTTAATATGTGCTAATCTTTGGTTGCCTAGGGATGGAGAACACTTACCAGGGCATTGCAGTAGACTATGCTTACTGCATGTGCTAGAGAACCATGTTTTGATTCATCCTATGCCAATTTGTGCAACTAGTGCAGCTAAGCCTATTATTATCCAATACTTAATCCTTGTAATGGCTAGACCTGGACTTTACCAAGAGGCAGTTGCCTTCTACAATGTCACCTTTCCTGGGCATCCACTGATATTCCAGCATGAAATGCATTTTGAGATTTGATAAGTGCATGTACCAGATGATTAGGCATAAGGAGGAATTTTTCCCTCTTATAGTGGATGCCAGTAATACTTCATACTCCTTGGGTGCTAAAGAATATTTCTATTTCTCCAGGACTTTGTGATAAGATCTATAAGCTGATAAAGCAGAAGATTGAGGCAGGAGTTTATGAACCTTCCAATTCTTCATACCACTCTCAGTGGTTTACAGTATTGAAGAAGGATGGTGAGAGTTTAAGAATAGTCCACAGTTTAGAACCTCTAAACAAAGTCACTATTGCCTACTCAGGTTTGCCTTCAGCAACTGAGAAATTGGCTGGTCACTTTGCAGGATGTGCTTGTGGAGGTATCTTTAATTTATATGTGGAATCTAATAAAAGAGTGTTGAATGTGAGCTTAAGAGATTACACCAGAGTGTGGTGGAGTCATGACAACAGGCCCATTTGGAGGTTTCAGAAGTAAGTCCTTTCTTATACAGTTCTTTCCATATCAAAGGTCTGAATCCTCCAAATAGCTTAATGATTCTTTCTCTCTTACTAATATATCCAACAATAGTAAACACTTTTTCAAGACCAGATACATAGCTTCTAACCAAATGTCTCTCCTGGTGATAGCTATTTGACTTATCTCACTGCTGATTGTGGAAGTTCATAGAAAAACAATCATTGAATAAGCCTATAAAGAATTTGTCTACTCCACAGCTCTCTGGATCTAAGGATGCCTTGCATGCATAGTATTTCCATGCTTGCTCCTTCAAGAACTGAGAGATGATTAGAACCTGATATTGTTTGCTAACTCAGCCATGCTTCAAGTATAGGGAGCAGTTAGACATGAACTGCATGAACAGCTAGACATTAGGGGTTCCATCATAGGTCAAAGGAGGGTTTGGTTGAATTTAATTACTACTACTGCTTGATCAGCTTGATTTATGCCATTTATGGGAAGATTTGGACTTGTGTCCCTTTTTATGGTAATTGTGAGAACTCCTTCTTTGTTTGTAGCTGCAGCCTTAGAATCTGCTATTTAACAAAGAATCTGAAGAACTGTCTCCCATCTCCAATTCTGTCACATGAGTCATCACTCATCTTATCAAAGTCAGAACTGGAGCTGTCATTTCTCAGCTCAGTATTATTTATGGCACCAATGCATTAGAAAGCCTGTCTCAGGGCACTCTTTCCAGCTATTTGGGCAGCTGGCTTTATTGCCCTCTGTATGTAACTTCTTCTTTTTCTTTAGCTTAGACTTAGACTTCCAGTTTTTAGGCTTTGAAATAGTGTCATGCTTCACCTCTTGTACTTGCTTCTCAGTTGCCTCCTTAGATTGCATAATTTCTGAGTGAACTTATGAAGAGCAATATATTCACAGCCTTTTCTTTCAGCACAAATTCTTTCCTTCTCTTTGATCTCATAAGTGGCCTTGAGAAAGGCTGTTATCATATGCTTGTTCTGACAATGTTTCTTATAATAAACTGTATCATTATCTTTCAAATCCCTTTGTTCAGCAATGTCTTCCTCCTCCCATTTAGAAGGCTCTTCTTCTCCTTTGGCCTGAAAGTCTATTGCCTCTCTGTCCTTGGCTTCTTGTTCCCTCTAAGCTAAGTTATACTCTTTCAGGATCTTTTCTTATATTTTGGGATTGATTTCCTCCTCTGTCAGCTGCAGATTTCCCCAATTATAGGAATCTACTCCTTTCCCTTTGTTCTTAGAAGTACCCTCTAGCAGATCTCTCTCATTATCAATTCCTGACTCATTCCTTGCAGTCATAGATATATTTGCATATCTATGGTCAATATGCTCTCAGTCTACCTTAGTAAGGTTGTTTTTAGCAGAATATACTGCTTGGGTCTGTTCTTCTAATAGTTCCCCATTGTCAACCTGTTCCAACACATCATCTTCCACCCTTGCCTATTGGCAGGATAACTTTTCTTCTACATTGAGTCTCCACTCAATATTCAACTCATTGGGCAATTCCATCAAGTCTGATATATCTCTTGCAGTCAAAGGATCTTTACTTTCTTCTGCACCTGAGGTGTCTGTATTTTTCCTTTCTGAAGGGTCTCCAGGCTTTTTTGGCTCCAGAATGCTTTGGGTATTATAGCCAGGGCCACCTCTGTCTTGAGGGTTCTGAGTTTCCCACCTCAGTACCCTGGGTAGTCCTGGCCTGCAATCCAGCTGCTCTGATCTTGCAAATATTCAATCTAGCCCTCATCCCCTGGCTAGTGGCTGCAGCCACCAGGTTCTGTGTCCAGAGGGGGTATCTAGATGAAGTATTCTGGTTAGTATGCATAATAAACTAGTTTGCTCACTACTGGGTATGACTTTTGGTTGATCAGACTATCTGAGATCCTCTTGAAGTGAGCCTTTTCTCTGTAGTTAGGTTTTTCTAAGACTTTAGAAGTTCAAAATATGTGATGTGAGCCAGCCAGATTAGGCTAGAGTCATGGCACACTAAGAGTCTCATAGTGTGAACTGTTGTAAGTCCTTGATTGCAAAAGCTACCTAACTACTACTTTAGTTCTAGTATATAAGGGAAACTAGGTGGTTGTCAAGGAGAGTGATGTAAAAGAAATAAACAATATATGGGTATATGGGTTACATAGTCACGAATTGCTTTACAATCATTAATTAACAGAAGTGTCATGTGATAAACCAAAGAACCTCCAGATTCTGCCATTATATTATTGTTCTGAATGCTATTTTTAACAGCAATAATCCTCGTGTTCACATCTTCTTCCTTGACCTCTAATATCCCTCAGTCTCAAGATTCCAAATGAAACCAAAATTCATCACCTTCTTAGTCAAAGCACAGTTAAGGACAATTATTGAGTCACCTTGATGGACATCACCTTTCTCAAAAAGACCAAGAACAATCATTATATCTTCAGGGCAAAAACATCCAAAGAAGATGTCATTGTCAAGTTTACCTATGAAGATGGAGAAAGCATTGCCATTCCTTGACTCAAGCATGAGTCAAAGGTTTACATTGAGCATTTGAAGCCACTCTAGGGTGTTCATGTACCAAGGTTCTATAGTTTCTATTTGTACAATTCTTCGGACTATGGCAAATTGTCTTGTGCATGCATTGTGCTTCAGTGTTGCAAGGATCATGTGGTCTCTGATCTATCACAGCTGAAGGTTTGTTGTGGTCAGCAATTTAGGTAAGAGTTACATTGGGGAAAGTGCTTTAATTTGATATGTCAATATATTACAGAAATGATACTATCAATCTTATCTTCTACTTGCATTCACCTGAGATAGGACTTGAGCATGATGCTTTGAGTGCTTCTCACATCTTGAATTTCAAAGGGAAACCCTTCCTCATAAACTTTGAAAGCACAGTGCCTCATCAGTGCTTGGCATGGAAAAAGGTCAAATAACTAATATGGGAGATATTGCCCATAAAAGAAGGAGAACTTCTGGGAGTGATGGGTACTGAAACTGGTGTGAAGTGTTATGAGATTCAGATCCTTCTTGAATCCATCAACTATTTCCTTCCTGGTATATCCATAGTCAAGATTCTGGAATGAATGTTGGCTTAATTCCTTATGATAAGTGTAATTGAATATAATGGATCAATGTATATCTGCAAAGCTATAACTTCAGCAGGCAATCTCTACAATGAACAACTGATAGTATGGTCCAAGTTCAGATCTGCAAAAGAGTTGTGGAATGAGGCTGTCAAATACTGACAAATTATTCATTCCAACTGGAAGCAATACCATCCAGATGCAACAGTTGTTCCTCTCCTAGGCATTATTGATTTTGAAGAATATTTGAGATTCATCCAGGGCAATGTTGGGATAGAGTCCCTGATTTTGCTATGCAAAAGCTCAAGTAGTACAACTGAGCTGTGTAATATAAAAAAAAAATTTTCAACTCCATTTTCTTATATGACACAATGATAGATCAATATACTCTACAAGGGCTATGAGGTATCACCTACCTGCATACATGGAGACTGAGCAAGCCAATGCTTAGGAACATGCACCATTTTATGACAGGAATGTGTTGGCCTAACCTTCCTCACAACAGTATATTGTAAGGGCAACCTCTGGAGGCTATGGCTCAGTCACACAGCTGGCAGAGGGAGATCCAAAGTGT
>QLON01002228.1:0-15276 GCA_003313675.1 Termitomyces heimii | reverse complement strand
CCAGGACCACCTCCTCTGTCCACATCTTGAACCCCAGAGCCTTAACCCCAGAGTTCCAGACACCTGGGTATTCGTAGATCAAGTCCGCCTTGTAAGGGCATTGCTTTCCCAGAAAGCCCCTGACTCAGCAGAACCTGACAGGCATATAATAAATACTATGGACTTGCATAGGACAGATAACAGAAAGGCTACTATAAGCCTCCTCTAAAACTAGTAATAGTCAAAAGATTATTAATAAAATTGCTCTAGAAAGCACTACCTGGATGTGAAGTAATAAGCATCAAAGAAATGGTGCATACAACAGAAAAGGAATCAGCTATGCCAAAGTGTAATAAGAATAAAAGAAAAGCTAATAAGCCTATTGATATATCTGTTTCAATAATGAGACAAGATAAAGCTATTGATTATTAAAAAGTCTGAATAAAACAAACTTCTGCTAAAGACTGTAGGCAAATAACATAGTTAGAACTATCTTAAAAAGCCCTCTCCATATTATATTAAATTAGCCTTATCAGTGATCTAAATATTAAAAAATCAGCTTATTAGTATTTTAATCTAATGCATATTCAAATCAATCATGTGACCATAATTATGTGACATGTGCACCCAAATAAATCATGTGATCATAATCATGTGACTATGCTCAGATTTTTGGAGATCAAGTGACTTATTTAAAGGAAAGCATTATACCTTAATAATTAAATAGGCATATCTTAGTGGAAATACATGTGAACTTCTATATATTGGGTATCATTTTTATTGCCTAATCAATCCACATACAATGAAAGCTGTCCAAAGGCATTTCATGGCAAACTAATAGAGGAATCAGCAATTTTATAGAAAAAGCTAGATTTAGTTATTAAGGAAAATTGAGCAGGCTTTAGTAAAATGTTTATATTTCAATGGAAAGACCACAGAACTTTATTATGTTTAGTATTGCTGGAAAGGTCCAATCATTTTGCACTTGATGAAAAAGATTCAAAGGTATTTGAAGTAGTATTAAGGGAGATATTGTTGATTTACAAAATCAGAGCACTAAAAACATTGAAGAATCCTCTCTTGGCCAGAAAAATAAAGGCTCAATAGCCTGAAAATGGTCCAGAATAGCTGGAAAATATCATGCATCACAGGGAGGGAAAATAACATAAATAAAGGGGAATTTTGTAACATTTAGCAGATTGCTGATTGCTTATGCTCAGAATTCCCAGGAAGTGGATATCTTAGGCTCAAGGCAATAGTATACTTCAGGTCAATAGTTTGATATGCTTTCTAGACCTTCTTTTAGTATAACTAAGGTTGCATTAACTAAAAAACCAATAAACTCTATTACCCACCTATATATTTTATAAAAATACTTTGTGAAATATAATTTAGCCTCAGAATTTCATAAAAGCTGGTTCATTTGTGATTGCCTCTATTTAAACTAATCTAAATAATCTAATTTTGCATTATTATTGTGCTTTAGGGGCATATATACTCTAGGCTTTATAAGAAATTTGCCAATTATTGTAGTGCCTACTACATTATATGAAGATCTCACCTCATCAGTGGGTTTTCTAGATATGAGTTAACTAAATCATTGCAGTCCTTCTTGCAACTGTATAATTGAAAGAGTTAATCTTTCTAGTATTCTATTTTGCAGCTAATAATAGTTCTTTATATTAAGTATCTTAGCTCTATAAGCATCTTTGCTCATTCATTCTATATCAGTGTCCTGATCTTAATCACATATTTTAGGCTATTCCTAACCTGCTTCTAATGGCTGGGCCCCTTACTTTTATTTAGAGTCATTCTCTTACTTGTAAGCATTGCACTTACTATTGGTGATAACTATAGGAATTAAGTTACTTATCATTACCTTGTATTTGAAATTTATATAGCATGGCTGTGTGCAAAGCTCAAGAAGCTGATTGAGTTCTGTTAACAGACTCTTCAACTGATATCAACTGCTAAGTAATAGCTCTTAGCTAGAAGATTCAAAAAAATATAACAAAGTTATGAATTTTGTAGCTTACACTATATTCTCACTAAATCAGATTAGGCTCAGTTTATTGTCAATGTCTACATAAAAAGATAAGCTGCTTACAAAGCAGCTAAGTCTGGTAATAAATAGTAAAATAAAGTTATTTAAATATATAAATAAATAAAATGACTATAAGTGCACTTTGCTTTGCTATATATAATAACTAAGAAGAAGATTCTCTTAAGGAAAATCTCAATTCAGTATCTGATGAGATGCTTTATGAGAACAGATAACAATTAGTCTGTAATGTGAAAATCAGAAGGAGAAAGGCTGCTTAGTTCAATTAGAATGATATATAATAAGTTATGCTTAGTTAAGAATGGAGCTGTTATATTTTAAATGAATTAGAAACCATTGTAAGTTTTGGACATGCTGAATAATTGAACTTCTGCTTTGTAGGAGGACTTGGGGACTTTCTGTATTGTTTTCTGCATACAGACATTGTATTTGTGAGTGTAAAAGCCAATAAAGCTGAGGCCTTCAAATATAAGAATGGCTTGCCCACTAAGCTACCAAAGATAGTGATATATAAACATACATCACAAAGGTTTTTCTTTAATTTAGTAGAGCTTGAGCAGCTCTTCAAGTATATATCTAACAAGTTTATGCCTTGCAAGGGCTAAATTGTTGAGTTCATTTTATTTAGTGCTTTTCAGCACTTTGCACAATTAGTGGTGCCTACTTTGCAAAACAAAGTTATGCAAGCTATAATGCATTATAAGGACTATTCATCCTAGGAGTTGGAGTTAACTATTAGCAAGTGGGATAGTATAATTCCCCTTGATATTCCACTATGCTTGATGCAGCTTAATGAATATAGCCAGGTAGTGCTGAAACTAATACTTGTACTAGTAGCTAATTAGCTATTTAATCTAGAACAGTTAGCACAATATATATCTTTGGCTAGCCTAGCCTTAAAAATATGTTTTTTAGTGTTTAATTACACTTACTAAATTTATTGACATACTTTATTTAAGTATGCTTTTATGCAAGCACTAAGTGTGCCCTATGAGGATAAGCCAAATATCAACTGGCAATTAGCTCTAGTTATTGCAAGATCAAGGCTGTACTAAGAGGCTATTAAAGCCTATAATGCAAAGCTGCTCAAAGAGCCTTTGGAGCTAGTTTCTGGGCTGACTATGGCCTTTTATTAAATATACAATAATAAGCACCAAGCTGTCAACTTTAGTAATACTAATACACTCTGCATCCTGCTACAGAACAAAGTTCTCATTAAGTGAGTAAACTATGCCTATACTTATAGTGTAATTTATCTAGAATCTAAAACATTAGTTTTAAAGACCATCAATGTTAATGAATATTTATGCAGAGGCTGACAATGATTGATGAGCTAAAGTAGCTTATTATGGGATTTTTCCAGCTATTTTTCAGTGGGATGGCTGGTGTCAAGCATTGGCAGATGACCAATTACATTTTCTCCACAAATAGTAGGAGGAAAATGGAAAGAAGATTGATCCAGAAGCTAATAGCTTCTACTACTACTACATAAGCAAGGACTTACATTAAGATCACCTCATTGCCTATTAGCAGCTTTTGTAATCTCACTACACTCTTCTAGATATAACTACACCCACTTCTATCTCTCTCTATCTCCAATATCTGACTATTACTAATCTAATCATTAAGATTACCAAGGCTCCCAGATCATTAAATCTTTCAAAATCATCACTCCTTAATGGCTAGACTATGCCTAAAATCCCTCTATAGAGCCTGATTACTTCTAACACTGTACAAATGCTACTCTACACAATTATACCAATCTCTACACAATTGTCTTGCTACTAATTTTGCTGATGCTTGATTCTTTTTAGTGCATAATCACTCTCAAAGGCTGAGACATTTTGCAAGTATTTAGAAAGGAGCTTAGTAGTCAATACACTAGTTTTGATATTGCCATACCTTGTTAGTCTTTTCCATCTCTCAGTTTTTCTTCTTTTTTCTTCTCTTTATTCACTCTATCTTTCTTATATCTCTATATCTGAATAAATCTCTTTTTTCTTCTTCAGCTCTTATCATCTTCACATCATCTTGTTTATTTCTTTTCATCTCTATTTTTAACTCCTCAAGTTCTATTTCCACTCTAGCTCTTTTCCTCAACTTAACTCTGCTCCAATCTTCTAAATTTCTTCAATTTTTCCCCTTTAGCTCTATTCTCTCATCTACTTTCTTTTCTTTCTTCTATATTATCTGTAGCTCATTTTTCTTTGTTTTCCTCTCTTCTTTTTTTTCTCTAATTCAGCTTTATTTTCATTTCACCTACTTGTGATATCCATTTTGACTTTGTATTCTTCATATTAACTTTATCTTGTTACTATTTGTTTTTAATTTCTTTTATACTATTCTTTTAACTCCCTGACTCTATTCTTGCTTTTCCATATTATCTATTTCTCCCTATAGCTCCTTCTCTCCATCTCCTTATCATTCCTCTGATGCCAGTCTCTAGCACTAATTTCTGGTTTTTTTGTAAGTCTCTCTTTTTAGCAAGATCCAACTAATAGGTTTCTACTTAATAAAGTGAGTGTCAGGGAACTGGTTTCCAGACCATATCCAACCCTATTCTGAGCTTAGTTCAACAATATGCTTAACTCCTAGCAGATTTGACCAGCCACTTGGCCCACCCTTTTCCCTTCCATCTCTTAGTAGTCAGCCTTAATGAGTTATATGCATGGGCCTTACTCAGCATTGATTATTGTTAGTCATACTCCATTATATACCAGGGTCCAATTAGTAAACAGTATTAGTAATAACATAGCCACCAATGTAGTATATATAGGCAGCCTGTAGATAGAATATCCCTAGGCTAAATAATAGCAGTGTTCTTCTGGCCTATTCATTAAACTGACTGTAAGCTTCTTTAACAATGTCCGACCCTCTGTTAGCCCTGCTTATCCCTTGCCTAACTTTTGCTCATCCTCACACTCACTCAACTCTTACTTATCACTCACACCATTGGCTCTGTGGAAGGAGTTCCACAGATGTCAAGCATTCCCCTTATAGTGAGCCCTTAGATCAGTGAAACCTGATATAATATTAAAATTCTACATACTTATTGAGTCTCCTAAAAATGGCAACTTACACTCAACTCACATAGGCTCTCACAGTCTAAAGTATTGACCAATATGGCCAATTCATTTATAATTACAATGTTGGAGCTTACTCAACAACTTTTACTCACTAAAACTCCTTAAATGCACTTGCTAATATATTAGTCTCAAACTATAAGATATGACAAAGCTATTGATCATCAATGAGTCTAAATAAAAACAGACTTCTGCTGAAAACTGTAGGCAAATGATATAGCCAGAACCACCTTTAAAATTTTCTCTTCAACCCAAGTTAAATTAGCTTCATTAGTAATCTAGATGCTAAAAAATCAGCTTATCAGTATTTTGATCCACCCAAATCTATTATGTGACTATAATCATGTAATTATGCTTAGCTTTTGGAGATCATGTGATTTATCATATGTAAACATTGAGCATTCTTGAAAGAATTATTAGTTAGTGCATTGATAATAAATCAAGGCAATCACTGCATCTCTGATAAGATCTGATGGGATCTGATGGGATCATCAGAGATATAATCACATCAACTAATAAGATAATCTACTGCTAAATGGGGTTGTGGCTATGCAAGGCCATTAATTTAGCATTACACCTTAATAATAAAATAGGCATATCTTAGCAAAAATATATGTAAACCTCTACATATTAGGTATTATTTTAATTGCCTGATCAATCCACACACAATGGAAGTTATTTGAAGACATTCCATGGTAAACTGATAGAGAAATCAGCAATTTGATGGAAAAAGCTAAATTTAGCTGCTGAGGAAAATTAAGCAGATTTTGGTAAAATGCTTATATTTCAACAGGAAAGCCACTGAATTCTATTGTGTTTGGTGGCATGTGGTAAAGAACTGAAGGAGATATTAACAATTTATGGAATTAGAGTACTAAAAATATTTGAGGATCCTCTTTTAGCTAAGAAAGTTTATACTAAGCCTCTTGGAATCAGACAATGGAGGCCCAATAACTAGAATATGGCTTAGAATAACTGGAAAATGTCATGCATTATAAGGAAGAGAAATAATATAAATAGAGGGAGATTCTATAACATTTAGCAGGTTGTTAATTGCCTGCACTCATAATCTCCAGGAAGTGGATATCTTTATTAAGGGACCAGTTTCTGGACTATGTCCAACCCTATTCCAAACTTAGTTTGACAATATGCCTAACTCTTAGCAGATCTGACCAGCTGCTTGGCCTACTCTTTTCCCTTCCATCTCTTAGTAGTCAGCCTTGATGAGTTATATGCATGGACCTTACTCAGCATTAATTATTGTTAGTTATACTCTATTACATACCAGGGCCCAATTAGTAAACAGTATTAGTAATAACACAGCCACCAATGTAGTATATATAGGCAGCCTGTGAATAGAATATCCTCAGGCTGAACAATAGCAGTGTTCTTTTGGCCTATCCACTGAACCAACTGTAAGCTTCTCTAACAATGTCTAACTCTCTATTAGCTCTGCTTGTCCCTTGCCTGACTCTTGCCCACCCTCACACTTGCTCAACTCTTACTCATCACTTGCACCATTGGCTCTGTGGAAGGAGTTCCACAGATGTCAAGCATTCCCCTTATAAGTTATTCAGCCTCCTACATTATCCACCCTTTTAACCCATAGTATTCAACTTATCCCCTATCATGTCTTCTGACTCTTGGTCTCTCTCTACCCCTATAACTCATATCCCTACAGTGGCCCCCTCTACTTGCCCTTCCAACCTGGCCTCTGGTATGCCTCCTGTTCCTGGAACAGACCCTGCCTTGATGCCTCACTGGATCACCAACTGGTTTTCTCTAATGCAGCAGATGCAGCTGACACTTGCTGCCCTCAAATGCAGACTAGCTGCTCTGAAGAGTGGACATATCATTGCCACTACTGCCTAAACCACTCCCAAGCATAGTAATGCTCCAGTTGCTCATTGTTCTGCTCCTCCTAGCCACCCTAAGCCCTCTAAATTAGCTCAAACTCCTACTGTGCCCCCTTCTTGCATTCCTTGACAAGCAGCATGCTTTACTTCTAATACTCCCCTGGCTGTCCCCCTTGCTTGGAATTTCCTTCCTACTGATAGTAAAGTCCTTCATTTTCTTTGAAAAGCACATTGCTAAGAAGCATGTGTATGCATTGCAGAAGCAGCAATCTGGCAATGCTATGTTAGCAGTTGCTGCACCAGCCCCATTTAGGGAACCTGCATTGTCCACCCCAATACTTTCTATCCAGTCTGCACCGCCTCCTCCTTCTAGAGCTCCTGTGTGTGACCCTACTCTGAACTTTTCTGATCCTTCCAATTGGGATACTCCACTTTCTGTACTAACTCTAGCCATATCTTCACTACCTGCTAGCTCACCTATAGCCCTCTCTACTCTGACTCCAGCTCTGTCATCCCTGATGGTTATTGACTATGCTTATGGACATTATGCTTAGGGCACTTCTGGGGCACCTCCACATAGCACTAATACTGCTCAACGCTTTCACTCAACCCAGAAAAGATAAACACTGTTTATTAAGGTGATAAACTTAGAGGAGGGGCTGATGTTAGGGAACTGGTTTCCAGACCATATCCAACTCTATTCTGAGCTTAGTTCAACAATATACCTAACTCCTAGCAGATCTGACCAGCTGCTTGGCCCACCCTTTCTCCTTCTATCTCTTAGTAGTCAGCCTTAATAAGTCATATGCATGGACCTTACTCAGCATTGATTATTGTTAATCATACTCCATTATATACCGGAGCCCAATTAGTAGATAGTATTAGTAATAACATAGCCACTGATGTAGTATATATAGGCAGCCTGTGGATAGAATATCCCCAAGCTGAATAATAGCAGTATTCTTCTGGCCTATCCACTGAACCAATTGTAAGCTTCTCTAGTGATGTCTGACTCTCTGTTAGCTCTGCTTGTCCCTTGCCTGACTCTTGCCCACCCTCATGCTCACTTGACTCTCGCTTGTCACTTGCACCATTAGTTCTGTGGAAGGAGTTTTGCAGACATCAAGTGTTCCTCTTACAATCTTAGGCCCAAGGCAATAGTATACTTCAGGTCAATAGTTTAATATGCTTCTTAGACTTTTTTTTGGTATAACTAAGGTTGCATTAACTGTAAACCAATAAAATCTATTATCTACCTATATATTTTATAAAAGTACTTTGTAAAGTGTAATTTAGCCCAGAACTTAGTGAAAGCTAGTTTATTTACAATTGCCTCTATTTAAACTAATCTAAATAACCTAATTTTGCATCACTACTATACTATATATAAATCACTGCTGAATGATAGACTCAATGGCATATGCTGCAGCTCTTGTAATTAGCCAGGAACTAAGGCTTAACTGGTGTGCACTAAGCTTTTTATCTAGCCCTACATGAGAGAACCTTCAGTGACTTTTCTGGCTCCATGGCCTGTCCTAGTGCCAGCTCATACTGGTCCTTTTGTTCCTGCTCTAATACTACTTTAAAGTTACAGATATTAGCCCTCTACTATTTCTACATATTTACAACTCTTTTTCTTAATCTTTTCTATCAGGTGTGGATTAATCAGACCTTTCTGGCAATACTAAATATAATAAGGTTTGATGGCCTTCCCATTGAGATATAGGCATTTTACCAATACTTGCTCAATTTTCCTTAACAACTAAATTTAGCTTTTTCTATCAAATTGCTGATCCTTCTATCAGTTTGCCACAAAATGCCTTTGAACAACTTCCATTGTGTGCGGCTTGATTAGGTAATCAAAATGATACTCAATATGTAGGAGTTCACCTATAATTCTGCTGAGATATGCTCATTTTATTGTCAAGAGGTAATGCTAAATTGATGGCCTTGCACAGCCACAACCCCATTTAGCAGTAGATTATCTTATTAGTTGATGCAATTATATCTCTGATGATGCCATCAGATCCCATCAGATCCCATCAGATCTGCGGTGATTGCCTTGATTTGTCATCAGTGCACCAATCAACAGCTCTATCAAGAATGCTCAAGGTTTACATAAGATAAATTACTTGATCTCCAGAAATCTGAGCATAGTCATATGATTATAATTACATAACTAATTTGGGTGCACATGTCACCTGATTATAGTCACATGATTGATTTGGGTGTGCATTAGATCAAAATACTGATAAGCTAATTTCTCAACATCTAGGCCACTGATAAGGCTGATCTAATCTGGGTTGGAGAGGAAATTTCAAGGTGGTTCTGGCTATGTCATTTGCCTACAGTTTTCAGCAGAAGTCTATGTTTATTTAGACTTTTTGATGATTAATAGCTTTGTTATGTTTCACAATTTGAGACTGATATATTACCAGCTTCCTTATAGATTTTGGGGCTCTGTGCTATTTTTGCCAGAGCCTGAAAAATAAATCACTTTTAATGAGGGCTTCATCAGAGTTCTTATTAAAAGTGATCCAATTCACATAACTCCATGACTAGTGACCATGACCATAATATCAGTCACACTTTGTGACATTTGTGTGACAATGTCACACCATGATGTCACATGTAATGGTCATATAACTCACTCTCAGAATATTTTCTACTAACTGGTAGAGTAGCTCCTTAGACTTATTTTCTTTGAATCTTTCTCTACCAGGTTAGTACCTGATTATTTATACCTACTTTATCTTTATTAATATACTTTGGATTTTTCTCTGTCAGCTGTGTGACTGAGCTATAGCCTTTAAAAGTTGCTCTTATAGTATTCACTTTTTGCCTCAGGCAGATTAGAGGTTAGTGTTTTTACTGACTCAGAACTTGGTTTATTTTCTAACTTGTTGTTTGATTTGTTTTCATTCTCATAATGCCTGAGCCTTTGATTTTTCAATGGTTGAAGCAAGTTTGGCTCCCATTTGTCTTTTAAGCCTTTGTCTTTTTAAATGTTTTATTTTGAGCTAATAATAGGCAAGTCAAGATTCTCATTAAATTAAATATGTTAGCTGTGAAATTCTTTCTTTGACTTCAAGTTTAAAAGTTTATAAGCTTTTTTTCTGGTTATGTATCTAGTAAATATAGCTTTTCAAACTTTTTGTGTAAATTTTTCTTCTTAGTGATCTTTTGGTATGAGTGTAGTAGAGTATAGCACACTATGTGAATATATCCACATAGTTTAATTGTAGTTATTTTTATTATTTAAATATTTATTTTACTATATAGTACATTACTTAGCTGCTTTATAAGCAGCTTATTTTTTTGTGTAGACACATTGACAATAAACTAAATTTGGTCTGATTTAGTGAGTTTGCACTTTAAGCTATCAAACTAGTAACTTCATTACAATGAGAGCATATGCAATGGATCCAAAAGGGCAAAGCCATGATATATTAACTTTTTGATGGAAGATTTCTTAGACCCTGGTTGCAATCACTACTAACACCACCACAACAAGCCATGCTAAAAAATTACTTTAAAGCCCCATCACACTCACATAATCACTTGCCACTTGATTGCCTCTGCCATTTCAACAGTCAAGACATTGCCAGTATATAGATAGAAGCTCCAGTAGTTGGTAGGCCAGACTTAATATTAAACTACTATTATCTATATTTCCTGTTGCTCTTCTCCAAAAGAGGGGCTAAGACTCAAGCTAGCTATCAGAGACTGTTTAAGTACAAGTAGAGAGTGAAAGAGAGTACATGTAGAGCTAAATGTAATGAAGCAGAAACAATGAGTAAGGATGCAAAGTGCAATGTAAGATGATTTAAGTCTAATTCAAAGAACCTGCAAGTGCAGAGTGGAATGATGGGGTTTTATGGCTGCACTTGCAGTTCTTTATATATAATTAAACAATGGTGAACAAAGCAAAGTGGACAAAGAGGACAAGATAATGTTAAAAACAAGATTATGGTGAAAGAGATTGAGATAAGATGATATGAACTAACTGATGCCTAAATTAAACCTGAGCAACACTTACCCTCTTGCCCAATCTATATTACACACCAGATTGGAATAGTCAGTTGTAAGAGTGACTTCTGGAGGCTGTAGCTCAGTCACACAACTGGCAGAGAGAGATCCAAAGTATATTAATAAAGTATAACAAGTTAAGTAAATAATTACCAACTTGGCAGAAGGAGATCCAAAGAGAACAAGTCTAAGGATTCACTCTGCCAGTTGATAGAAAATAATCCAAGGTCTGGTCACATAATAGTCACCTGTCATATCACATGTAATATTACAGCATGACTGATGTCACACTAATGTCATGGTCATGGTCACATCACAGTGATGGCAAGGATGAGAAAGCTGACTCTGTTCTATCTCACCATTCTCCCTGGTTTCCTCACAGCAGTATTCATCTCTATATTGCCAAAGATGCCAACATTGTCCTTGAAGATGCACTATATATCCCCAATGCAACTGTTAAATTTATCTCTGCCAGTTCTCTTGCTAAATCTGAGCTTGACTCCCTATTTGATAACAAATTTGTGAAGATCATTTGGAGATCTACATGCACCATTATAGCCCAAGAACCACTCACTCAAGGTCAACAACTCTTTTCCTCCCTCTCAACTTAGCTTTCACCAAATACCACTTGTATGTTGCCCAACAAATTATGAGTCTGGAAATGTTTGTACTATTTTTCTTAAACCCTGGGCAGTGAGAGGCAATGTGCTCCTTCTCTTCACACACACTTGAAACAAGTCACATTTGGGTTGTATTTTGCTGCAAGTGTGGTATTACCACCAAGGAAGTAAATCTGTCTTCAACATGTGCACTATCAACTTTCTGCTTTCCTTTAAGGTAGCAGTGTTGACTGCAGAGGTAAAGGGGTCCCAACTGTCTGGAAGCATTGTGAGTAGAGTATTAAATGCCTTGTCACTGATGTCACTGATTTTTTATCCCAGAGTTGGGAGTTCTAACTAGTTGAAGCAGAAAGATTAGGATATATAATTTGCAGAATAATGACAGCTTTTATAGCTATTTTGTAGGTACAAGAATTTATTAATTAATGAGCAAGTTCTGGCAGGGTGAGTTCACATGAGGAATCACATGATGTATAATAAGGTAGAGGAGAACATATGGTATAATCATTATATTGTGGGAGACTCAAATTGGTAAATTAGTTTCCAACTCAACATTGTTGGCTAACTCCTGGTATTTGACCTCTGTAACCATTTACAAAGTGATGGCCAGAACTCATTAAAGAGTTTAACTACACAATCTTAGGCACTTTCAGCACTAACAATGTTAAATAAATTGTCCAGATCAGCAACATATTCATGGACAGATTTCTGGCCTTGGTAGAAGCTGTTTAGTTTTTTTCTTTGTTGATTCCTGAAGTCAATTGGGAAGCAGTAATTAGAAAGTTCAATAAAGAATTTCTTTATGGACCAGCATTTGGGTTCCAATGATACACATCATGTGTTTCCTGTCAAGAACTCAGATAGCATGATTACCTGATGCCTCTTCTCAACATAGCCATGTTTAACATAGGCAGTACTATGGGTCAGGAATCTTTTGAAAGGCAAGTATGTCTAATCTCCCATTATACTTTTCTGGTGGTGTTGGCTTGATTGTTGTATGTCGCAATGGCTTATGGTTAGATAGGCGGGATTTACGGTGCCTGCAATGGTGGGATAATTCTGAAATGGAGCTCTTCAAGGTAGACTCACTGTCCTCGCTTCTGTATCCCAAGCTTATATTCAAGTCTGATTCATTGTCCAACAATGAGTCTGAGGAGTCAAGATCTGAATCAGATGGATTGTGGTGCTAGCACTTGCCAAGACATTCAAAGGCATGTCCTAGAGCACTCCTAGTTATGATTTGTGCTATGGGCTTGGCAGATGCCTCCTTATCAGGACAGCAGGTCCTCTTGCTCCTGCTTGGTTTATACCCCATGGTTTAATTCTTGAACCTTTGACCACTTTTTGAATCAGAGCGGCCAGCTTGCCAGAGATCGGCTCTGGTACAGCGTGCTCCTTATGTTTTTTGTGATCAGTCTTATTCTTCTTGCAAAGTTGATCCAGCTTGTGGTTCAGCTTCTTTCTATTGTGAAGGTAATCCATTATGGTCAGCTATTCCCTCATCGGGAGCTGTTGCGCTGCTGTCAGTTTTGTGGTAGTTACCGGTTCAAGCATTCGTCTCCGGACCCGGGATGGCTGGAGTCCATGTTTACGTTTTTTGTGGAATTCCCCAAATAACTTGTGTTCAAGATTTCTGTTTCATCCAGATCTGTATCTCCTCAGTTCCTGGGGTCAATACCCTTGCCCTTGTCTTGGGTCTTGTCGAAGGCCTTGTGATCTCTTTCATAGTTAGGGATAACCCTTTCCATTCTTCTGTCAATATGGCTCACGCTTGGCATCAGTCAGGTAAAGGCGTCCTCGAATTTATCTTCTATGAAGTGAGAGTGCAGTTTTGGGATAGCTGTCATGTTGCTATTACTATGGGGGACACTATACCCTATTGTAGATAAGCTACTATTTTCATCTGTGTCGAACAGGTGACTAGCTAAACTAGGTTTCCTGTCAATACCATCGTCCCTCACGGGGTTGACTTTTCCAACTGTAGACCTGCAGGTCACGACTGGTTTTCACGACCTTCTCTACTGAGTAGCATGCAGTGGAAAGTGGTAAAGAGTTTCCTGTTATCTGCATTCGTGCCTAAAATTTGATGTAATGATGAATTTTCTCAAACAGACATTATAAAGGGTACAGACGCGAGGAGAAAAAGGTCCGTCTGATGTGATCTTCAGCGGTTCTGATGGCAGAGGTAATTTGTTTCCCTTCTTGTCCAGCACGGCTTGTTCGACATAGACAATCGCGTTTTTCTATCATTGTGCAGGATGAGAGACGTGATTGATACATATACAATCTATTCGCTTACTGGCAGGGGTCGTGACATATCACATCCTTGAGGAGAAACAGCACGAAGATTCGAGTGGCAAAGCGATTCGATCACTTCATTCTTGTATTTTTCGTACACTGTGAGATGTAAGGTTCCGAAGATTCGATAAGAAGCGTTGTGAATGCTTAAAGGTTCTGCTGATCCCTGTTGAGTAAATCAGATATTTTATGGATGTTTCCGATTAACGCCGAACCGTCAAAATTGCCGGAGTAGGATCACCTCGCGTGACGACTTCAGAACCTTTAGGGAGAATATACACTTGGTTCTCGTGCTCGGGGAATGCCAAAACATCTGCGACTCTAACGCGGACGGCATCTCGAAGGATGCAACGGGTATTGTCCTGAAGATATCAGATGTCGATAAGATGGATGATCAACGATGACAGCCTCCTAATCATACCTTGATCAATGCCGATGACTTGGATGGGGTGGTTGGAGGGGGCATAATGAAGTCGATGTAAGAAGTAATCGAGATAAGCTGGCCAAGATTGAAGAAGCAAAAATGACTTTAGTGAGTATAATCAGATCAACCTGAGTCTCAAAACTTTGCAAGTTAATGAAGAAGAGGGAATTATGGTGTGATGAAAGACAGCAGATGTCAATTGAGTAATGAATTGAACCTGCAGGACACCTTAACAGTATCTGAGAGGTGTGGAGAGGCGTGGTGAATATCAGATACCGACTGGAAATATAAGTATCAAGATCGATCATAAGAACATTTCCCCATATGAGCAAGCACAATGACCAAGGGATACATACATGGTCCACATGTGCATCATCCAGTCAGATTACCTGATAGACCGCAGTCACGGTCCGTTCATGTGGACTTCGCCGGTGATTTCATTTTTTACTTACCTATACAATGATGAGTAAAAAGAAAAGCCAAATGGTAAAAAGACCACTACAGAAAGTGAAAAGGCATGAATTACAAAAACCAAAGTGAAAAAGTCGAAAATGGATCAGAAGATCTGGAGGCGGCGGTCTGTGATATTCATTTCCATACGGGAAACAGGTGACACATTAGGACATGAGGTGGTCCGGTATCACTGCTGGCAGCGGAAGCTGTGTCCTTTGGAAAAATTAAAAAAGAAACATGTTATGCAACTTCCATGACATGTTTCCTTGAGAAATATGTAAGCATTTTCTGAGTGTAAAAGTTAAGAAAAACTTCACCTATTTCCTGACTGTTTCTTATCATAAAATAACATCTTTTTGCCAGTGTAAGCACACTAGAAATGTTTATAATTGTTCTTTCTATGCTGCCCAAAGATATAGAAATCATACTTCTCATAGAACTAGGCTTAGAAGAATTTAATCTCTTTCTTTGA
>QLON01002227.1:0-13441 GCA_003313675.1 Termitomyces heimii | reverse complement strand
GAGTGGTTCTAACTATGTCATTTGCCTACAGTCTTTAGCAGAAGTCTGTTTTATTCAGACTTTTTAATAATTAATAGCTTTGTTTTTGTCTCATTGTTGAGACAAATATATTAATAGAGATATTGCTTTTTGAGCTTATCAATTCTGGCTACACTTCTGAAATAGACTATATGTATTTCAAGTTAAGACTAGTTATAGGGAAAACACAGGTGTTGTGATTTCAATGCAAGGTAAGTGAAAATTGCTGTTATTCTCATTTATATCTATGCCAGATGTACACATGTGACTATTTCAATCAACATAAAGAGGCGAGTTAATGCTGGTCCTTGTCAAAAGGTAAGTCAATGTCAAAGCCACATGATTTGATCACGTTCGATTGATATCTAATTTGGCAAGATTAGGCTTTATTCGGCACAAAGCAATTTTCTCAGCCCCTCCCGTGTTATTCCAACTCCAACAGCACACACCCCAAATTACGCGTCGCTCTCCTCAGCGAGGGAACTAATCATTTTTCAAACCGCCAGTATATGATGTGGAATACCTTACTAGCCTAATGTACCTTATAATGAGCCTGCTGTTGCACACTTGGTGGCACCTGTGATAAACTGGTTCCATCATGCAAAGCGGGGCCTCATCTTGTTCTTATTCTTGGCAATTGGAATCCAATACTTCTTTCCTGCTCTAGCTCTTTTATCCCTAAATGTAAGTTTGATGTTTCCTGATTGCACTTACTGAATTGAATTTGTCTTTTTAAGCCCATCCTTTTTTTTAATTCTGCGCACTTCACAGTGCTGCATCCCCAAGATGCTGCTGCCCAAGCTTCAGTCATTTTTACTCAAATGGTCTATGAAATGGCGGAGCAGGTGGCATCTACTCAAACTGCCCTTATTATTAGTAATGATGCTCTGAGTCATGCAGAATGTGCAGAGCAGACTGGGATTCTCTCTGTTGCGCACATAGTGACCGTTCAGCCTGAAGTAGTCACCAAGATGGTCACTGCTGTGCGATTGGAAACTCAGACTGTAATGGTTGTTACTCACTGGGTGGAGGAAAGTCCACCTACTGGTGATGTAGAGCAAATAATCATGGAGGATTCATTGTCCTCACTGGCAGGAAGTGGCATATTCTTAGTGTAACTGACTCACCATAATCTTCTTATCCTGGAGCAAGTCATTCTACATGTAACTTTTTGTTTCAGTGTCAACTCAGTAACTTTGGGTAGAAGAGGAGCTGGGTGTGTGCCAGTGGCATTGTATTACTTTAATAACATTGGTTACCATTTTTCTGTGCTGTCATTCCACTTCTTCCATTCTACAACTGCTCTTTCTATAAATTCTTAATCATATAGATGTTATTCTTTGTGGTGGCAACTTATATACTATATAGCACAATTCTTGTGGAGTACTGCTAAGAAGGCATACTGCATCCTACATTGGTCTGCTGGTCACATGAAATATATATACTTGCAACAAATTTTCCACTTTTACTAAGATTGCTATGCTATATATATGGATGTATCTATGGCAATACCCCATGGTAGAGTCAGTGAAAAAAACCTACTAAACAACCCTGCATTATACATGACAAAGCACTAATTGGTTCATAATTCTAGGGATAATAGAATGTTAGGTTTCTTGGAATATAGATTCAGCCTTGATGCGCCCAGCTTACAAACCTGCATAATATGTATTGATTAAGGCACTTGTCACAGATGAGAGAGAATCCACATACCATCAGACAGCAAAGTTGGAAAACATTGCATCCTTCCACCTCATGCTGACAAATTCCTTTTTAACTCCTTTTCTGAGGACGAATATATCTCCTTGCCAAATTCGGGAAGACCATGGTTGGACATGGTGATTGAGCATAAGGTTGACATGATTTCAAAAGAAGATATGGAATTGGAACTTTTTGTATCCTTGGACAATGGTAATAATGGTGTGATGGATGATTGGCTGAATTTCATGATGTTTCAGCAGATATTAAAGGTTGGGATGCCTCCTATTCAAGTTAGTCTGACAGAGGACGTGCTTGACAACTAGTTGCGCATAGGATGTTCCATAGAATCAGCCATTTAGTGACGTTATCCAATCCTGTGAACGTATAAGTGGCAAGGGATGATCATGATGAAGTGTGCCTCACTCTGGTTGTTGCGCTAAAGAGTTCGAGACTGTGGACCATCTTGTAAATACAGTGCAAATAATGTGAGACAATCAGCATGTTGAAAGAGATGAGTGAGTTCTTGTGCGAGAAGCAAAGCACATTGATGAGTTATATAGTCCTTTTTCTTTGAACATATTGACAAAGATTAGAGACCATGTGGTGGACAAAGGGTCAGGAGTTGAGAACATAAGCGTGTTTATTCTCTCTAAAGCCCAATTATTTCGATTGTTTTCTTTAATTCAAAGGACTTTTCTTTCTATCTCATTTGAAAGGCAAAAGTGTGTATTTCTGTTCCTCAATGTACTGGAATATTTTCATCTGTGCACACCGCATGGTCCTCAGCAGCTAATATGCTCCAGAGTCAATGAGCTTTCTGTCACCTCAAATCATCCCCCAGCTTCTACTGGCTTGAATGGTGTCATGGATATGCGGCGTGCCTTGATACGCAAACGTAATTGTGCCTTGACATGTGGCAGTGTTCAGATCACCTTCAGTTCTCTTTCATATCTACTGCAACTGTTGGAATATAGGGACTGGTTTGTTCAGATATGCATATGGATAGATAGAGGAGCTGCAGACAAAAAGATGAATTAAGATGACAATAATGGCAAAGTAGGTAGGGGAAAGATACTAGCTCTGAAATTGACATGGTTATGAGTATGAGAACAAAGTAGAATATTTATGGTAAAAGATATGCATATTACACCCTCTTTGCTGTATTTCACCCAGAAGTCCCAATAAATTTGGGATTAGATCTGCTATCTTTCTGAAATTGAGTACATTTCAGCATAGCCATAGGTTGAGTTCTCCTTTCTTGTGTAAAGAGTAAACATTGATAACAGAGACTATCATTCTAAATGGGGCGCTTACATTATCATGATGGTACCTTCAGAAGGTTTTCCAAACATGCATGAATCAAGTTGAGACATCTGCAAAAAAGTCATGCAGGACCAAACCCACTGCTCCCACATGCCCTCCTCACCCCCCCCCACAATCAAGAAGGGCCTACTTGACTTAAACACAGCTCTAAGCAAGCACATCCCAGATGCAGCTTCAACCCCACCTTCCAGCCCATACTCTACAATGGGCAGCCCGATCAGTATTGCCAGTACTGTCACATTCATTGAGGTGTATAGAGAGAGGGCATTTTCACTGGAAAGCTTACATCACAATGTCCCCAAGTGGATCGCCCTAAAACTTAAGGATGATGATGACCAAATCTCACAAATTTAGTACTTAGGAGGAGGCGATGAAGTCTATCTTTACCACACCAAGGGGGGAATGAACATTTGAAGGCTTACTATCCGGAAGCCAGCTAAACCATGTGACTCCCCCTCCAATCCAATGTGGTTCTCTTTCTGGGCTGAGGGAGAGCTGGAAAACGATGTAAAATGCATTTTGCGGGTCCCCATAGCATGGGTAATTGCTGACAAGACTCTCAAAAAAAAGTACTATGCAGGCATAAACACACGCCTTGCCCTCCCAGCTTTTGAACTTGGTCCAACTGACTTGTACAAGACATTTGGCTTTGAAGACCATGAAGTGGAGGAAATTTGTGCATTCACAGCCATAAGGGGATTATTGTAGAGGGAATTATTTAGAAAGGAACACTCAAATCTATAAGCATCAAAAGTACATTAGAAAACAATATAGAATTCGACTACAAGCCCCATGGCCCAAATTTTTGATCTAACTTGAAATTTGTTTGCTCAGAGTTCATGTTTTTTTTGGCACCATCCATATGTAGGGCAATTAAGGACAGGGACTACAAATCTCAAAGATAGCAAGGGACACTAACAGAAATGGATAAACCAAGAGAACAATTTTATTGCTATTTGACTCAACACAAGGCACCAAAATCTCCTAAGCTGCCCTCTCCACTCAATTCCTACCCCCACTTCTTAGCTTAGTCAAAGGTGATATAATCAATCTACTAATTCAGGTTGTTGTGAATGGCTTGTGCCAAAACAAAACATGAGATAGAATAACTTACAAACGTAGTCGATTATAGGCAAAATGATGGCAGATTGAGCATTAAGCCTGGTTTGGTAATGCTCAATGAGAGAATTGTACCATGTTGTATTGTATATGTTGGCAGGAAGATGAGCAGGGATGTCTTCCAGCTGTCGTGATGTGATTTCCTCACTGTAGTGGTGATATTGGGGTGGGGCACCTGGACATCAGTTCCCAAGATAATTGGTGGTGGGTCTGTATTCATCAATATGGTATAGAAGAGACAAAACTTGAGGGCTCCGCCAATTTTATTTTTTAACCCTAAATTGGTTTCCACCATCAGACTTATTAGAACTCTGACCGTCAATTTCAAGGCGCGACACCATCTGTAACATAAGACTCCAACCTTCCTCTGCAACATTTTCTTCACAGATGGCAAGTCAAGCCTGATACAACTTCAGGGGATATCAGTGTCAACCCACCCATATAGGAAGATTATAATTACTTGACTCTGCCTGCATCTCCTGTGCTTCTGCTGGCTATTCTGAGCTAAATCTTGTTCAACATGCCTTTGAGCATCCTCCACATTCTCATCCTCCTGGGGTTGACACTTATTGTAAACTTTTTGAAGATATTCAATTCGGTCAAGGAAGTGATGTGCAACAACCTCCTTGCTGAGATTCCTGTTGTGATGTTTCTCGGTCACATATTGAGCAAAGACTCCTGTGAGGTGTACATTCCAAATGCATTCAGGGCTATCTAGGTAAATTCAAGGGTCTTAAAGACTCGGTCCCAGAGCAGTGTTGTCACTGCAGAAACACTCTACCTCATCAAAATTTGCCAGGATACGTGGGTAGGCATAGACAATATTGGCAAAATTATGATCCTTGCCGATACCAAGGATGCTGCACATTTCAGATCTTGTAATCCGCATGGTGGTATTGCGGTCGTCAGAGCAAACAACCCGTTTTTGAGGAACTTTGAATGGGTATGTCTTTCAAACAAGTTTTTTTCTCCCAGTTGGGGTGGAGTTGTTTGTAAGTCCGTCAACAGCATTTTGGAGATTCAAGAGTTGTTCTTCAATGCTCCTGATTACATCCTGGTTGTCGCTGTCATTTTCAGTTCCAGAATTCATTGGGACTTCTGGATAGAATATGGCAAAGAGTGAAAAACAAATTGTGCAAAGACAAAGAATTGATAAGAGTCCTTTCACAAAAACAAAGCATTTGCTGAAGATGATGGCATCATCCATATTGGGCCTGGCTTGTCCACTCAGAGCTCCTAACCTGAAGAAAACCACTCTTCTAGAAGGGTCCTTGCCCCATGCCACAGCCAAATGGGCAGTTTTGCGATAGCAAACAGGCTTCACCGGCACCCATGGAAGTCAAGATTATATAAGCAGGTGCACCAATGATTGTTGATGACATGATGATCACAACCAAAGATATTTATTTGGGAATTTAATTTCATTTCCATTTTATTTATTACGTTATGTAATGTAGCTGGGAATTGATTTGTCATCGTCATTTATTGATGCTGACATAAATTGAGTGAGATTTCTCTGGCTGACTGATCACCTATGCTTCTTGCTGGAGAAAGATGATCCCTAAACCTCCCACTTATACATCAGAAGGATATTCCATCTACAAACTATGTGGAATTTACCCTTGGTCAGAAGGTCAATTGGAAGTTCTCTGAGTATGTATATATGCATCATCTCATGAAGGTGGTACTATGATTCTTTTTCTTTTTCAGAAAACAATCTGTTCCGCCTTAAAAAAAAACCCTCATTGATGGTTAGCTGCTACTACCAAAGTCCATATCCAGGGTTTTTTGCAAAATCAAGCAGTTATTGATGCTCTTGCTCACTTGGGTATTGTCAATGACAAACATCTATCCATCTTGAATCACCTGATGGCTTGGAATGCTGGGCCTGAACAGTTCATGGATAGTCTGTCTGAAGGTATGCTGAGCCCATTATATAAGTTTTCCCTTCTTCAACACTTCAAACAATACTTTATGGTAAGCATTGGTTGGTGACTCAGAAGAGGTGTGGGGCTAACCTTTGACTCTGTAGCCCAGGGACCTGACATTGGTTTCTTGCGACATCAATTGTTGAAGTGGTTGCCCACATCATTCATGCAGTAACAATGATATTGATAGAGTTCCACTGAAACTCCGGAAATTATTTGAAAACTTTGGGATAGAGGAGCTTGCCCCAGTTTTTCATGCAGCACATGTGACAAGTAGTGATGAATTCAACTTGCTGCATGCTTTGGATGAAACACCGCGGCTGGCTATCTTTGCTGGGGAATAGTTCCAACCCATGAGATCATTCCAGTGCTGGATGCTCAAGTTCATACTTTTGCATATTGATGTACTGGACCAATAGCTAACATGTTTCTTGCCCTCAAGACTTTTTTGGCATCTCTTATTGAATAATTTTTGCTATACTATACTTGCTTAAACTTGTACTACGTATGGAATATTATCATAAAAATACTACTTTGTTCTCATACTCAAATCGTTGAGCATTACCAAACCAGGCTTGATGCTCAATCTGCCATCATTCTGCCTGTAATCGACTATGTTTGTAAGTTATTCTATCTCATGTTTTGTCTTGGCACAAGCCATTTTATAATGACAATCCATTATACATAACTTAAGAGGCTGAAGTGAACATATATATGTGGCAGGCTGGCGTCAGAAAATATGACCAACTTCTTGTGATCATGAGTGGCACATGACCAGTTTCAATGTCAGAAACCTGCCCTCAAGTTACAAGGTTGCTTAGATAGGTGCCATCTGCATTCAAAGTCCGACGTATGGCCCCTGCAACAACTGTCAGGTTATAGAATAATTTATTTGACTAGTTAGAGATTGACTTTTAATGGATTTTATAAACAACAATATCTAAGGTATGTCTGAGGGCAATGAAGGCAAAGATGTGCATCAAAAGAAGAAGGTTAGATATGAGGTATGTTTGAAACATTGAGGTTGAAGACATTACTGATACACTACTTGACAAAACTATTTTCTAGACATTGAGGCTCAAATCAATGAAGAAGAAGACCCTGAGGTGGAAGAATGACCAAGAACAAAAAAGTTATGTCTGAGGGTAATAAAGGCAAAGATGTGAGTCAAAAGAAGAAGGTTAGATATGAGATATATTTGAAGTGGTCAGTTGAAGACATTACTGATACACTACTTGACAGAATCATTTTGTAGACTGGGGCTCGATCAGGATCAAGTGGACAGTGATATAGAATGGGGTGCTTTACTTGCTTGTGCTCATGCCCGCTCTCACAGTCAACAAATTTTGTCCAGCGAATCACCTCATCAAAGTGTCAGTATACCTTTTGATGGAGTGACATATCACTGGAGGGTTGCCGTAAAGGTATGCCTCCTTTTCTTTTCTCTGTTCTCTGTTATTTTTCCATTTCCCTTTTCTTCAGCTAGGATACAAGGAAACTGCTACATTCATTGTCATGGAAAAGCTCAATTGTTCGAAAAGTGATGCATGGTTTATAACAACTGCGTTTCTATATCCTATCTCTAATTACTGTTCGCAATTTGGACTCACCCCCCTTCTGTTCATAATGGCTTGCATTTGTGCTTATGTGTCCCTCAGCTCATTCCAGCAGGCTGCTGCAGCCCCATTCTTCAACTTGGTCTTCAAAATGCAAAGTACTGGCCAGCAGTCTTCATAATCCTTTAATTTTGGCCAGTTCTTATCCTTGATCATCTGATACAACCAGTCAGACCTTCCAAATGGCAAACAGCCACCGCTTACCTTGTCACATATCTTCTCGACATCTCTCTTGTCCTGCTTCCTGTAGCATTTGGTAAATCCAGCCTTTTCTGAGCAACAGTGTGAACAGTTTCCTGTTCAGAGCTGTCAAATTGTAAAATAAAAGCTTGAAGTTAAGGACACACCACTAATTGCTTGACAGACTTTTTAGACCAGCTGGTCTTAGCCAGCTTGGTTGCAAGGTTGAAACCTCTGCTGTTTGATCTTCCTGGCTCATCATGAGGCCTCAGTATCTTTCTGTTAATGCTACTGCAAGTGTGGGGAGTCTTTAGATTCTGAGGAGGCTTATCCTCAGATTTGTTACTGGCGTCTGGAGCTTCTGGGTCTACTGTTGCAGTTGGATTGTCGGGTCCAAACTCCATACATGTGGCAGTTGGCGGAAATGGCAGAGGTGAAAGTGTAATGAATTCAATGTGAGCTAAATGCAGAGGATATGGTCTCTCAACATGAAGTCTCATATCAGCTTGGAAATTTGTCAAGAACATGCTGCCCTCACGTGATGATTATATATCTATCTCCACAATCATGCTTTGGCATTTGCTGCTTTGGCATTTGATTCAGCTTTTAGGACAAAGACCCCTTTGTCCAGGTTCATTACATAATCTATTTGGGGCCTTCAATTGTTCTTTCATTTCTTTCATTACACACTTGTCCCTTTTTGATACAAGTGCGAGGTGATTAGCATAGTGTAAAATGAGAAGAGAAAGCTAAAAAACAAAAATAAAACAAAGTAAGAAGAAATGAAACTGAAAATATTGAAAGAGTTGGAGCTGAGTCAAGTTAAAAGAATGAGAGAGTGGAGGAAAAACTTAAGAAACTTTAAGGAAGAAAGGAAGAAAGTTGAGACAAAATGAGGCAAAAAGAGAAAAAGTTAAGAAAAGAAAATTTAAAGATAAATGAAATAGATTTAAAAAAGTGCAGAGTAAAAAAAATTAGAAAAAATGGAGAAAAGAGATAAAAACTTAAACTAGATAAAACTAAATGCAATATTAAAACTACTATATTAATTATTGAGTGTCTTTTCTATGATGTGTCTCAGAAATTGAAAGTAATTTTATATTAAAAATAATTGCATTAGACTTAGATTTATTAAAGAATCACTCATTTGAAAGTCCCTTAATTTATGTTTTCTTTTAATTTTCAGGCCTTTGCACTCTAATTTATCTACTATCAAGCACCTTCATTGAATTTCTCACTGGCTAGACCATGGGAACAAACTTCCTCATTAGTTTGAAGCCAATGCTAGACTGTAAAAAATGAATCACTTTTGATGAAGGCTTTATTACCAATTTACACAGCCTCTATAATTTGGTGGCTATGTGACTTATGACATGACTGTGACTGTGACCATGACATCAGTCACATTAGTCACAATGTGTGATATAAGCATGACTATATCACACTATAATATTATATGTAATAGTTACATAACTTGATCTTAGAATATTTTCTATCAATGGGCAGAGAGAATTTTTAGATTTATTCTCTTTGGATTTTCTCTGCCAGATTAGCACTCCATCATTGTACCTATTTTACCTTTCTTAATACATCTTTGGATTTCTCTTTGCTAGCTGTATAATTGAGTTATAGCCTTTAGAAGTTGCTTTTATAGAATCTTGCAGAACAATTATATGAAATTGCATGAGAAAACTGGGAGTCATTCTATAGTGCAAGGGTTGTAGTCTATTTAAGAAATCTCAGTAATGTCAAAAATTAAAAGATGAAAAAGTAAAAGTTAATATAACTTTATTCAGGGAAATATGAGTAAATTATAATACTTAAATATATCCAAAGCTAATACTCAGTGTCTAATTATTTAAAAAGAGAATATCAAGCTTTTCAATAATAGTCCAAATATATTATTTATTATTATTTAAAACTTAAAGTATGCATTTCTTAATAGCTTTTTTCTGAACTTAAAGAGAAATATTTCTTGTATATTAAAATCTAATACACATTAATTTATAGGCAGTTAATTATATATCATCTATATTTACTCTTTATATTGATTAGTTGAAAATATAAGAAAAATGCAGCTTTTAGCATATTTTTGAATAACTTAGCAACTATACTCACTGCTGGCAGCTATCACTTTTTACTTAGAAAATAGAGACAAAGAGATGTGTTATGCCATTTCTAACACACATATTTCCAAGTGAAAAAGATTTTAAATAATGAAAAATATCTTTCTTTCTTGAAAATATATATATATAAAATAACATGACACATTTCTTTTTTTCTATTTTCTGGAAAAAAAGTATTAACTATTAGCAATGACTATTGCAATATCTGAAATTGAAATATTTCTAATTTTTTTTTCAAAAAGTGAGATTAATATTCACATAATTAGCATTTAATAGATATTAAAATTACTCTTATGCAAAGCATATTCTTTATATAAAAATGAGTTTACCAATTGAAATGCCTTAATATTGCATTAATGTATTATTTGCAGCTCTGCAGTTATTCTTAAAAAATCAGCACAATATATTCAAAAATGTAAGGCAGCATATATTTTTTTTAATTTTAAAATACTTTAAAGTAGTAAATGTCAGAGAATCATTCTTTTAAAAGTTTCTTACTTTATGTTTTCTTTTAATTTCCATGTCTTTTCACTTTAATTCATCTGCTTTTTACTACTTTTGTCAAACTCCTCACTAGCTAAACTGTGGAAACAAACTTCTTTATTAGTCTTAGAGCATTTGCCAAACTCTAAAAAATAAATTACTTTTAATGAAGGCTTTATCAAAGCTCTCATTGAAAGTAATTTAATTTATATAGCTTCATAACTTAGCAACTATGTAACTCATTTAAATCTTTCTCTGCTAACTGTATGATTAAGCTACAGCCTTTAAAGGTTGCCCTTGTAGTAAGCTATATAAGTTATACTTTATATTTTAATTTCTTTTACTAACTAATTAATTATTGCATATAGACTTTATTAATTTTAATTTGATGCATAATAAACTACTTATTATTTCTAACTTCACCATTCATTTCTAATTCTGAAATTTTATTGATAGAGTTTTTATATTTTACTATAAATAATGTATTTACTAAAATAGTTAAGAATTAAATATATTCCTCATTTTTATATATCTTAGAGTTAAAAGCTCAATTTTTTTACTATTTAACTCTTACTATTTTATTATTGCCATTTGAGTAGCATTTTGACTTAGTGCACTAGACTTATGCTGCTGACTATTATTGCTGACTTATTAAGCTATTAATAGCAAAGTGCTTTTTTCAACTTTAACTTACTAAGCATTATTATGACTCTACTTCACTTTTTTAAATATAATTACACTAACCCCTTGCTCCCTCCTTTCCAATACTTAACTATTACTAATTTTGTAAAGTGACCTCTGGAGGCTGTGGCTCAGTCACACAGCTGGTAGAGAAAAATCCAAAGATATATTAATAAAGGTAAAATAGATATAAATAATAAAGTGCTAATTTAGTAGAAGGAAATCCAAAAAGAACAAGTCTAAGGATTCACTCTGCCTATTAATAAAAAATATTCTGAGGTTGAGTCACATAACTGTCACAGTGTGACATTATTATGCTGATGTCATGCTTTGTGACTAATGTAACTAATGTCATAGTCATAGTTATATTATAGTAAGAATTAGATTACTTTTCTTATAGTTTGATAGAAGCTCTTAACTAATGAGAAAGTTTATTTCCACAGTCTAGCCAGTGAGGAGTTCAATGAAGGTGCTTGATAATAAATGAATTAGAGTGAAAAAGCCTAAAAGTTAAAAGAAAACATGGGGTAAGAAACTTTCAAATGAATGGTTTCCTAATATATCTAATTATAAAAATCACTAAGCTTCTTTAAAGTCACTACTTTTTAACAATCTGACTATGCTCAGCTTTTTAGCCAGATTATTCTTAATACTGCATAAATGCTGCTCTACATAATTGCTCCACAGCTTCTAACTTCTATATAATTGTTTTATTACCTAATTATGCCAAGGCTCAATTTTTTCTAATGCACAATCATTCTTGAAGTTTAAAATATTTTGCAAGTACTTATAAAGTAGCTCTATAATTAGTATAAATAGTCTTAATATTACCTATCCTTCTTTAGTCTTTTAATTTGCTCTTAGTTTCCTCTATATTTTTATTTCTATTAATCTTTATCCTATCTTCTTTCTAAATTAATCTTTTTTTTCCTTAAGCTCTTTTTCTATCTCTGCCTCATTTTGTCTATTGCATCCATTTTTATCTCTATTTTTCCTAATTCTTTCTTTTTTCTATTTTTTTTTCTTGATTTAACTCAGCTCTGATCTCTCAATCTTTTTAGTTTTCCTCCTCTAATATTATTCTATTATTTCACTGACCTCTCTTCCTCCTATTCTATTTTTAGCCCATTTCCTCCTATTTTATTCTCTTTTTTTTCTTCTCCAATCCAATTCTCTTTTTATCTTCTTTGCTTAATTCCTATCTCCATTTTAACTTTACATCTCCATCTTAACTTTATTTTTCCACCTATTTATTTATATTTTACCTACCATACTCCTTCTTTGATTTCCCAACTTCTTTTTCATTTTTTTCTACTCCTTATTTTTTTTACAATTTGCTTACCTCTTCCATTCCTCACACTCTTTTTAATGCTTAATTTCAGCACTAACTCCTAACTTCTATATAAGTCTTCTTGTTCAGCAAGAGCCAACTAGTAGGTTTTTACTTAATAGAGTAAGCCCCCAAATTAGTGAGATCTAACAAGTATCTACTTCTTACAGCACTTATTTATTATTTCTTCTTGATGAGTTTTTAGAACTTGCTCAGTACTTTTATTAGTAAACTCAAATGCTAACTCTTTATTATTACTACTGAGTCAACATTACTATTGCTGGCACTTACTAACTTTTAGGCATTATTAGCATAAAGATTTTTTTAAAAAAACATATCACTAATTATTTGAAAAGCTCACAGCTTGTATCTGACTTTTTTGTATATTCTATGGGAAATATCAATAATAGTGTAAATTATAATAATGAACTTTATAATTACTATGAGAAAGATGCTATACATATAATAAATAATAGAGAAAAAAACAAAAGCAATTTCTTAGAAAATAGTAACAACAAAAATATATATATATGCAGAAGAATATAAGAAAGAAGATAAAGTAGAGAAAATAAATATTGAAGTGATGAACATAAAGAATAAGGCAGGCAATAAAGAATGTAATAAAAGTAAAGATATGCTTTATAACAAAGAAGGATTTTTAAATAGAATATTAATAGACTTGATGAGGAATTTATCAAGTTTCATTAATTTAAAGGCTCAGTCTATTAAGAAAAAAGTTACTAGTTATAGTTGAGAACTGAAAGTATACATTGAGGAGACACTAAATAAAAGCAGCATTGAGGAAGTATAAGCACACAAAGTAAAAATCAGAAAGAACATAAGGAGAAACTGGAATTAGCATAAAGGAAAGGAGTTTAAATGGAAGAAAATGAATAAAAAATGGAGAAATGGAAGTTGAAAGAAATTTAATTATAA